>CM038222.1:149658996-149822466 GCA_021442155.1 Cymbidium sinense
AAATGGCCTTTTATTCTTTTGCATTAGCTTTATAAAATGTTTGATATTTTATTTAGCTTGTGCATTAAGATGATATCTTTTTTCTAGTTTCTTCCTTGCTTGATGTATGGTCTGGATGACGATTAGGCTCTTAGAGAAAAATAAATCTTCTATCAAATTAAATAACTCAAAATTAAAAATAAATAACTCATAACCTCTCCTAAAGCTTAGGCTAAAAATTACGATAAAAGAATTAGTAACCTCGTAGCTAGATATGTACTTTCTTTTCTAACATCATATATATAAAAGTATATTGTTTCTTGATTGAAGGGCTTCCACCATTGGTAGAGAGCTAGGCTTGACTTGTGAGAGCCAAGGTAAAAACACACATCTTTATCTTGTTAATTTTGGCCCATAATCTAATTTCTCATGCATCAGACATAGAGAATTTTATAGCCTGAGTCAAATGATTGTCCAAAAATAAAAATAAAATATGTGAAAGTTTTACATTAGATTTAAGTCATTTGAAAGCATGTCCTTACATGGTCTAGTCTATTTAGGGAGTGTGTTTAAGAACTAAATCTCTTTCTAAATAAATAACAACATTGCTATATTGCATAAATATGAGACTTTACATGAATTTAAAATCGTAGGAGTTAGTTGGCTGACCTCTGTAATGTACGGTCGGGTGGTTTATCCTCTTATGAAGGTAAACCAAATACCCATTTTCACCTTAGATTTAGATCGTGCTTTTGGCCTCCAAAGCTCCCAGGTTAGAGGTTGCTTCTCCCCTTTGTGGGTCATAAGTATAAATCCTCATTTCTTAGGCATTTCCATAGCCTTCTACCATGGAATTGTAAGCCCTAGCAGTCTAATGAAAATTCAACTCAAACACATTAATTCAATTTCAAAAATATAAAGCCCAACCATAGGATAATTTGGGATGCTTACTAGGCTCTAATCTTAAGCATCTCTATTTATTTTCATTTTCAAAGAACTCCCTCCTCTTGATCGACCCCTTGACTTTCTAAAATAAATCAATCGATTGATAGTCATATAATTTTGAAATCTTTGGAGACAACAATTATTTACCTTAATCGAGTATTTCTAAGAAATCTCATTCCTTGGGATGTAATTAACTATGGAGGCTTGCCTCAACCTGAACTAGTTTAAAATAAACCCTACTTTACTTTTTGTAAAGTAGGGGAAGAATCTCTGGTACATATGCAGACACATTATCTTTAGGAGTCCTTATTAAGGTGATTATGTCCATTATAGGGTGGTGACTTTTATCTTTCGAGATAGTGCACATTTTCTCAATGTCATACCTGATCACTCTAATAAGAATATCTGTGGATCTACGTGATTTCCAAATGCATAAGAGTATATTTCTATCTTCATTTTATCCACATAGAATTGAAGATGGAAGTATACATCTTAAGAAAAAAATTGAGAGAATTTTTCACCAAACTTCCATAAAGAAACTTAACACATTTTCTCTCAAACTTTTGAGAAACTTATCCAATTATAATGTATTAGGATAAAGTAGTCTTCTTCATGGTGGTGTTCTTACAGTACACTATATCCTTGACTCTCTCAATATCCTCTTTCATGTGAAAATATTTCAAACTTCTACTAAGTGATGAGAGCAAATTCATAACAATAAATATTCTATTCTTATATCCAATATCAAACAAAATATTATTATTTATTTTCATCAGTATCAATCATCATCAATACTAGTTGAAAGTTTTAAAGTACTAATTAAGATAAAGTAAAATCTTTTTTATGGCAATATAATTATTAACATCAATTTTTCTAATATTTTTCTCGACTACACCCTTAGGTCTATATGTGACCCAAGTAGTGCAAAATCTCTCCATATATATGATTAAAGTCAACATATTATATATATATATATATATATATATACAATTAATATAAATTAGTCAAATTTATAAAAGATAATTATGTTATAATAAAATAGTTGATTAATCATAATCGAACCATGTCCAAAACAAATTTTGGTCTACATATTCATAACAAGTAATGTGATGTTATGGGCTTAAGGTTACAACTATGAATGGCGTGCTCAAATATAAAAAATTAAATGTATAATATTACTAGCATTGAACAAATAACTAGAGGCAAAAACTCTGCCATAAATTGACTTCACGTGCTTGGAGATCATGAAAGATAGAGAAGGTCCTATGAATAGGAATAATGGAAGCTCCTTAGTCTAAAACTCGTGTGACTGTGGGCCGTTTAGAATCACTTTTATTTATTATTTATTATTTTTATATTATATTTTATTTAAAAATAAAATTTATTTGATTATACTTATTATTTTTAAAAATATTCAAATAATATTTTTTATTTTCAAAAATAAAAAATAAAATCACATAAAAAATACTCTAAATAAATATATTTTTAAAAATAACATAAAAATAAAAATAAAAAAACAGAAAATAAAATTGATCCCAAATAACCCCTATTTCAACTTTTATTTTCATAACAGTAAACTAATAAATAAAATTTTGGGCATATCTAAGAAGACAACCAACAAGCATGTTTCTACAATTTTATGAAGTTAAATTTCCTTTCTTTTATTTTCATTTTTCTCCTCATCTTTCAATCATAGTAAGATGGATAAAAAATAGGATATTTAGTGCAGTGCACTTTGAACAATACCAAAATAGGCATCTGACGCATTGCAATTTGAAGAAGCTGAGATAAAAAAGTTATATTTTTTAATATTATTTGTTAGAGTATTGTGGTTGCTAGAAAGATGCAATTTGATTTTTTAAAAATAAAAAATTATAATCTATACTGTAACTTTTTAGACAGATGCTTCTTTTACAACAACTCCATCATAAGCCTCCAAATAGATCCTAAATAGTTTTAAAATTCATCGAATCGACTACTTCAACTATGAAACAATCAATTAGTTAGTTTGATCAAAGTCTAAAATTTCTTCTACATATAACTAATCAAAATTGGTAGTTGAAGCAGTGAATTGATGAACTAGGCTATTTTTTAAGAATATGTTGATTTTAAAGTTAATCAAAATTTGACATTTCAATTTTGATTAGATTGATAAAAATTAAATATTTCATTTAAAATTGGAGAAACTAAAAAATATCTTATTTCAAAATATTGAATTAGAATCATATTCAAAATATTCATGAATGAAATATTTTAAGCTAGATAACTATATATTAAATTAGTGAAAAATATCATTATTAAATTATTTAAATCATCTAAAATAATTTTATTATTTATTATATCATCAAGTTCAACTTTAGGTTCAACTTTGATTCAAATGTTGAGGTTTAATGTCCAATTTAATTTTCAAAATTTACATAATATTTAAATTCATTTTTTAAATTAGTAAAATAAATAAATTATTGCTCAAATGTAAGAAAACTTAATTATTTATAAATATATTTCAATTTTTTTATAATACTATCATTGTAATTTTGGAGTAGAAAAAAAAATCTAAATGAATGAATTATACTATAATAATAATAAAAAATGCTTGATTCTCTGATGATAAAAAAAAGTTATCATGCGATAAAAAATACATTTGTGTCTTTATTTTTGAATAAAATAAATCTAGTAGGCAGTTAAATGAGTAAATTAATAAAAAAAGAAAATTTTGTATAGCACATAATTCTAATGCATTTTATATATATAAATTATATTTGATATTTATAGATATAATATTTTTGGGATTTACATACATACACAATTCTTATGTATTTAATATCTACACCTAAAGTTAAATATTTACTTATAATATTTTTATCTTAAAAATTATATTTCATTTTAAAAGTGAATAAAATATTTTGATGTGATATTAAAAATTAGGGTGTTATATATATGTAAAAATTAAAGTTTAGGTGTTAGATATGTAAATACATAAGAATTATGTGGTATGTATCTAAATATTTTTTATGCCTGAAAATAACATTTCATTTTAAAAATTTAATAATCTTATTATTTTTGATATAAAATTAAATATTTGAATAATTTTATATACATATAAAAATTTAAATTTTAGATATATAAATATATGAAATTATGTCTTATACTCTTATTTATGTACAATGATCCGAAAAAATTTAAAAAAACATGATGTGCAAAATAAAATCCGCTACTTCGGAAAGGTAAAGTTGCGTCTCCGAGACAGTCAAATAATCAAAACTCGAGTGAAATCGCACAAGCAAAACGTTGGAGGTCTTCGATTGAGCAGCAGTCAATGGCAAAGAATATCTTCGATGAAAAATTTTTAAAATAGATATTATATTAATCTTAATTATATGTTTAGACATAAAAAAAATTTTTAAAAAAAGTAGGCATAGTCGTCCATTTGACGGACGACTGACGCCGATGTGTTGCCACGTTGGGGCCAGTTGTCTGGCGGAATAATTTTTTTTTTTTACGTGATTTTAGCAACTCGCGGAGGGAGAGAGAGAGAGAGAGAGAGAGAGGGGAGAGCACGCTGAGAGGGAGAGAGAGATAGAGATTTTATTATTATTTTAATTAATATAATAATTTAAAATATTTAAAATATATAATTTAAAAATATTTTTTATAAAATATTTAATAACTAAATATTTATATATTTAATTAATTATTTATTTATATATATATAATTAAATATATAATTTAAAAATATTTTTAATTATATATATAAATTTATAAATTTATTTAATAATTTTTTATTAATTAATAATTATTTAAAATATATAATTTTTTATTAATTTTTGTTAATATATAATTAAAAATTTAAAATATATAAATAAATAATTTTTAATAAATAAAGAAAGAAATAAATTATATAAATATTTTATAAATTATATAAATAAAGTAATTATATATATATATTTATAAATTTATTTAGTTATTTATATATTTAAATTATATAAATATTTTTTAAGTTATAGAAATAATTTTAAAATATTTAAAATATATAAATAAATAATTAGTTATTTATATATATATTTATTTAATTAGTTATTAATTTATTTAAAATATATAATTAGTTAAATAAATAAATAAAAAAAATTTAAATTATATAAATATTTAGTTATTTAATATATTTATAAAATATTTAGTTATTTATATATTTATTTATTTATTATATATATTTATTCCTTTCTTTTATTTATTTATTAAAAATTATTTATTTATTTATTTTTTTTTATATTTTTTTATATTTTTGTTATTATTATTATATGACTTATATATATATATATATATATATATATATATATATATATATATATATATATATATATATATATATATATATATATATATATATATATATATATAATTAAAATATTTTATAAAAATTATTTTTAAATTATATATTTTAAATTATTTATATAACTTAAAAATATTTATATAATTTTAATATATAAATAACTAAATATATTTTTGAATATATATAT
Organism: Cymbidium sinense; assembly: GCA_021442155.1. Lineage (NCBI taxonomy): Eukaryota > Viridiplantae > Streptophyta > Magnoliopsida > Asparagales > Orchidaceae > Cymbidium > Cymbidium sinense. Next base: position 149,664,435 of record CM038222.1, read on the forward strand.
AATTACTTTATTTATAAAATTTATAAAATATTTATATAATTTATTAGCTTTATATAATAAATAAATAAATATATAAATAACTAAATATTTTATAAATATATAAATAACTAAGTATTTATATAATTTAAATTTTTTTTATTTATTTAACTAATTATATATTTTAAATAAATAAATATTTTTAAATCAATAAATAACTAATTAAATAAATAAATAAATATATAAATAACTACTTATTTATTTATATATTTTAAATATTTTTTAATTAAAATATAAAAAATTTATATAATTTAAATATATAAATAACTAAATAAATTTATATATATATATATATAATTGCTTTATTTATATAATTTATAAAATATTTATATAATTTATTTCTTTCTTTATTTATTTATTAAATTATTTATATTTTAAATTATATATTAACATAAATTATATATATAATTAATAAAATTATTAAATTTTTAAATTATATATTTAATTATATATTTTAATTATATATATATATATATAAATAAATAAATAAAATATATAAATATTTAATTATAAATATTTTATAAAAAATATTTTTAAATTATATATTTTAAATATTTTAAATTATTATATCAATTAAAAAATAATAAAACCTCTATCTCTCTCTCTCTCCCTCTGCGTGTTGCTAAATTCACGTAAAAAAAATATATTATTGCGTCAGTCGTCTGTTTGACGGACGATTAGCGTCGGACGTATACACGTCGACCATTTTGCGTCGCTTTAAATGGATTAAATATTATCTTATTTTTCTTAAAAAAAATTTTCATGTCTAAATACATAATTAAGATTAACATAATGACTATTTTAAAAATTTTCCCTATCTTCGATGGACTTCCTCCTCCCTTGGCAACACATGATGCGACGGTGGAGCAAGAGCGGCCTTCGATCTCCGAGAGTCGTGAGTCGGCTCCGTTTCCCATTCCCCCCATGCGACCTCCTGCCCTCAAGAGCGCGCTTAAGAGGGACAAGCCACCGGAATCTCCTGGTGAAGGTATTCTAGGGTTTCCCACTTGTTCTACATCTCATCGCTACATTGCTTATTACTTGTAGACTGGTCATTCTGTTAGGGTCTTGTTTTGGGCTTTTACATACACCATCACCCAATTCTTCAGTGTCGATGCTAGGCATTTAATTGAGATTACATGATGTGAAATTTTTGTGGAATTTTGCAGTCACGTAACTTATTTGTTGATTTTATCATCTGATAGTGGCTTTCTATTGTTCTCTGAAGTCTGTTTAGTAAGTGCTTCCATCAGGCAGTGTCACAAAATTCATTATTTGTAAACTATTTACGAAATTATGAACTGCAATCTATGAAAGGAAAAATACGTTTTGGGTTGCTATGCAAGAAAAGAAACAAGAAGTGAAGGGATGTATGGATAGAATGGGAATTTTTTATTCTAGCAAATATGTTTTAGTGTACATTCTAGCAAATGCATGCACATTTTACATGCTAGCTCAGTATATTATTAATTAGCATACGATTGCTTATGCATGAGTCTCACATATAACCAACATCTAACAGACAAGTTCTCTTCGATAGCCATATGTACATGTTCAAATGCTGGCTAATACATACATGTTCACATAATACCATTTCATGTTATTAATTTAATAGATATACAAATTATTGTTATTTTATTGCATGTATTCATATACATGTTCACATGCAACAATTGCAGAAAGTTTACCTGCCACCATCATATGATTTTATTCCTATTATAGAATGCTAAGAATTGATGGCTATTAATATTTTACGTTTTAGTTTGTTTAAGTTAAGATGAAATGCTTGGATGATGATGAATTTATTAACTGAGTTAGAAGATGAGGACAATAAACTTTTGCTTTTAGTTGTGAGTAGTCAGAAAGTTTGTGATGATGTGCCAGAATGTTTAAGGGTTTGTGTATGTTGACCTTCAGAAATATTGTGTATTGCACGTCATCATGTAGCTTTCATTTTGTTGCTGTCTAATGAATGACATTGTGAGTATGGACTTTGTTTGATTTGTGGTCTCAAGCGTGACCTAGTTTTAAAAGTGTATTCAAATAATGCTCAATCTATATTTTTAATGAAATTAGCATCTTTCATTGACATTGCAAAGATGTTGGACTAAAACAGTTTACTTGCATGACTTCTACTAAATGAGAATATCAACAAACATTCCCACACATAGGAACATTGATAATATAACAGGAAACTCAAGTACATTCCAAATTCGGGTTCCTTCCCAAAACATCCCTTTGGCACCGGATAGTCGAACACAGGGCATTTGTTTTTTCTCGTGAGTTCAGCTTTCTTCCTGGAATTCCTTTAGAAATATAACACATTACTAATACACCTTGTAAACTCTTTATGTGTAGATTCACTTGCTATGGATGTTGGAAAGGAGAAGGAGCTTTGTCATGTAAGCATAAGAACCTTAATGTGCAAGATATTTGAATTTAACCGGATCACTTGGGGAAAAAAAAGAGCACTTGGGTAGTCAAGGCGAAAATCATTTACAAAAAAATGTTCCTTGTTTTTCTTAGTACAATACATCCTTCTTTCACGGAGACTAGTACATACCATTTTCTTAGCACAATACATTGGCATTTTCTAGTGTGGCGGTCTGCGTCAATTAATCAATTCTCAATTTAAAGTTTATTTAACACTTATCATGTTATTATGTCCAGGTTGATGATAAGCAATTAAAGTCGACAAACATAGCGTAGTGCAATAACTTTCATACTAATTGTATCTTTGTTTTCTCTCCCTTCTTATTTAGGCCTATTTTACCCCTTGAATAATATTGTAGACATGACGTATGTATTTGAGATGCTGTTTTAGATGTTGTGTTGCTTATATTTTCTTTTAAATGTAAACTTGCAAAATCCTTTTGAAAAGCCTAGAACTAAAATCTTAATCTTTAGGTTTGTTTTCATTTGGAATTAAGTTGTGCAAATAGGATGTTGGTGAAGTACATTAGTGGGTTTTATGAAAACCTTACCGATTATATTTCTGATGGATCACTTGCCTGCACTTTGTTGCAACAAAGTCCCTATATATGTTTTTTTTAATGACATCAGAACCTGGTAATTTGAATTTTTGAAAGATATCTTGTTATGCAAAACTTTTGGTACTGCTGACATGATATAAATGCGGAGCATTTATGTTTTTCCTTATAGCTTAACAAATAATACTAAGGGACAATTATGATTTGGCGATCTGATAGGTTGCCTAGTAACATGACAAGAAACTATATTTTAGTTTGTTTTTTTCTTATAATTTTCTCTTACAAAATCATAATTTTGTAGTGGCACAAAGCGCCTCAGTTCAAAACAGGTTGATGCAAATGAGCACAAGTTATTGAAGCAATGAAGAAGATCACTTCACATATAAAGTTCCTTGAAGTTTAGCAAGGCATCAAAGCTTGCTTTACAAGCGGTCATGGTAGTGTAAAGTCAATAGTGACCACTTCTTTGCTTTTGGATCGGCAATGTCTTCTCTACCTTGCAATGAACCTTCATTGAAGCGGATTATCATCTTCTCTGCGGCACAAGAGGTTACTAGTCATATTTCAGCCTTGTTTTTTCATTTATTTTGTTAAATAGGATTTTTTTTATATTTTGTAATGGAGTATGAGGAAGAACTGTTCGTTTCATGCTTTATTTATGAAAAGTAATTTTTTCACATTACTAGCAAGTTGTTAATTAGCTTGATTGTGGCAGTTGGTTGTTGTTGCTAAAGGCTTATGATTGGAATTGTTTTGTTATAGATCGATAAAGTTGTGTAATTGATTTTTTTCATGTTAATTTTAATTTCTTTTCTTTAAAGTAATAGTTTCGATGCCTGAAATTTATTAGCTTGATTGTAACGGTTGGTTGTTTTTGGTGAAGGCTTATGATTGGAATTATCATACTTCAGATTCTATTAAATTTGTGTAATTGATTTGTTTTTCTCTGGTTTAATTTTGCATTCGTTTATCTTAATACTTGTATTAGCTTGAGGCATGTATTTTTAGTGGTGATTACTATTCCTTTTTTTTGTAGTGTTTCGGTAAGCAACAGAAGAATCTTTTGGCAATCTGGATGATAAGGGCATTGGTGGCCAATGATCTATCTTGATGTGATTTTGTAAGAGAAATGAAATCAATCAATTAATGTACAAATAAATGAATATTGAATTGGTGCGCATGGATTGATCTCTTTTTGAATTAACATGGAATTATGCTTTACTTGTATCCTTGGTACTATCTTCCATAAGGGCAAGACTACAGAGGAGGTTCAGTTGCTTCTAGTTTATTACGAGGCCCTAGGTTTGAGACATGAAAACAGCCAATCTGCAAATGTAGGGGTAAGCTTGCACATATCATGTATTAACTGGTGCTTCATGTGTTGGGTACTAGAGTTGTTTGGTTGGATGTTTTAAATACATGAGTTTTAGGAATATATGTCAATTTGAATGCATGAATTTTAGAAATGCATGAGTTTGATTGGATGTAAATCAGTTACATTAAAATATTTTTTTTTTTTGCTGTGATATTTTTCAAATGTATTGAAATACAACAGACATGGAGTTCGTTTGAGGGAGTGGTAGGGGTTGAGCGGCAATAGAGGCTACGATGTTGGCAGTGATGGCAGACAAGTGGCGACTGATGGTGAAGATGAGGTCACGGATGTAAGTTTTCTTTGCATTTAGAATTTTCTCGATTTTATCCAAATCAGTGAATTCCAAATTTGCTAAAATAGTCACTCTGGATATTTAAAATCCCAATCTCGATACTTTGTATTTGTTTTACTTCTAATCAAACACTAAAAATCAAAACTCTTACATTCCTTTTTTTTTTACACTCTTAATACTTACAACCAAACAACCCCTTAGTGTCTCCCAGCAGTATGGATACTAGAATGGATATAATTGTATATGGTTTGTTTTAATGTTCACTTTCAGTTTTTGAGTGCCTTCCCATTATACAAAAATGACGTTGAAGTTTAGAATTTTATTTTCTAGGTAGGGATCTGTGTTCGACCAGCGTGCAAGCAAACAACAAACTCATCTGTTATGCAAAACCATGTAGTAGAAGATACACTAAATATGTCTTTGTCATGTTTAAAATAATCCAATTTGTTTTATACTCTTCAAAGTTTGGTTGTCAAGTACAATAGCGTTGCTTTTTCCTGTGGTAAAGTCTGCTTTCCTTTTCTGCTTCAAATTTTATCAGTGCATAGATTTTATTTTTTAGTGCACAGAAACTAGTGTTAATGTTCGTTCAGTTTGTCATACATTGTCGTTATATTATATTCAAGTGATGTTGAAGTTTCAGGCATTTTATGTTCTAGTTAGGGGTTGATGTCTGAATAGCTTCCTTGTATGGAAACAAACATATTTCTACATTCTGTTTTACAGAAATATGTAGTTAAAAGATGCAAACTAAATATATGTCTCAGACGTGGTTAAATATACACTCTAGTTTAATATTAGAGAGCTTAGGCTTTCAACTAAAAGGTTTTGGGTTCAAACTCTTGCACATGTGTTGTGTGTGTGAGTTATGATTAAATTCACTCAAATGTCTAAAAATAATAATAATAATAATAATAATAATAATAATTGGCTGTCATGCACAAAATGTTAGGTAAATTGTTGTTTCTTGTTTTCTCTTTTGTGGATTCATAGTTTTATTTTATTTGTTACAAAAACTTGCATGAGTGTAGTATTCAAAGGCTGCTGGAAAGATAAAGGATGCCATAACTAATCTCCTGCTGCCACTGTGGAGGATGATGGAGAAGAGGCAGAAATCTGATAAAGGCTGAAAATGGCAAGGCTGCTTTGGTTAATGATTCTGTGGATGTTATATCGTCACCTTCTCCTTCAGAATCAGATAAGGAAGCCTTGGATCCTTTTGGATTGGATGCTCTGCTTCTGCCTGCAGGAAAGAAAAATGAAAAGCGAAAAGACGTTACTGTTTTAAGCAAGAAGGTAGAAGAAGAAGAGTATAAGAGATTTATAAAGGCACAAAGAGGTTTTACTTCTTTGTTTGGAGATAGCTGCACGGCGTTACAAAGTTCCATGGTAAATCTTGGGTTACACCTTGCTCTCATTCAGCCTTGCTTTTTTTAAGATATCTAAGTAGTGTGTAAGATATATTGCCAAATGCCCTCTATTTGCTCAAATTTCTACTACTTTATTTGCCGAATTACTTTTATTTGAAACAGGGAATGACTTACATAGGGCAGATGCCTTCTGATGTGGAGGACTAGGATTATTTTTGATGGGTTTGAAATAAATCAAAACAAGGAAAATTAATTAGTGTTAAATAACTATTATATAATTTAAGTAATATATTTTAAAATAAAATAGAAGAGATGTCTTAAGTTATTTATATAATATAATTTTAAAATTAGAATTTATCATTGAAGATATGGTTAAACACATATTCTTCATGTGTTGTATGTTGGGCAAATGAATTTCATTATTGAAGTCTTGGTGCATCATAACAAAAAAAAAAGCTCATGTAGAAGTTAACATAATTTGGTGATGTAGCTTTAGTTGATGTTTAAGCCATTGTTGTTTTGATGCATATGTGTTTGCCAAGAATGCATAGTTACCTATGATGGATATTTTATCATGGAGATCTTTGGTTGGAATTTATGTAAGCATGAAATTTGAAGTTATTTCTTTAAATGGGGTTGCTATAGTGATCTAACACGTGCTGACAAGTGTTTTGTTCTTGGAGGTGGATGGATTTGTGCATGTTTGATATAGATGGTTGGCTACAAACAAGATACTTGGCCTTGTAATAATTAGATACTAGGGTGAGTCTACAAGGTTGCTACAAGGAGATTGCCAAACTCTTATTGTAAGGTTTTGATGGGGGTGGTTTGGCTAAGTTAGGATTTTGAATGGTCATGCTATCATTCATCGTATTCACTGTAGATTGTCTAGTGCATATGGCATTTTATGGAGACGCAGTTCATATGTTGTTAGTGAGACCACAGTGCTTAGAAAGTGTGATATATTGCCAAGGTTTCACCTATGGAAGGGATTTGCTAGCATATGTTAGAGATTTGAATTTGAATTTGGATTCTTACTTATCAAAATATCATTAATCTAGATTAATACATAGAGCAAATTGATTTGGCTTTGTAGAGCATTCATAACGGTTGTTAGCTAAAATAAAATCTAGTTATTGTAGATGGCTAGTGAAAGTTTTAAATCATTGTCAGGGCCTACTTGAGGCCTTATATAGCTTTCTTGAGTAGGCATAACTTCAGATTTTGGGGATCTTGAAAGCATTGAGGTTGAGACATGTAGACTTGTTCTTGGAGATGCCATGGAGAAAGGTGTTGGAGACATCTAGTTGTTGTATTGGCATCATGAGCAAGGCTAGCTATGAGGAAGGTACAAATGGCGGGAATTTTAGCAACTAAAGGTTTTAGTGTAAGTTGATACGCTTTTGCTCAAGCCTTGTTGCATGTCTTTGGGTCTTGTTACAAGCGGCAAGCATTTTAGCAACTAGACTAAAGGTTTTAGTGTAACTTGATACATGCTCTTGCTCTTTCTTCAAGCCTTGTGCCATGTGCTGGGTCTTGTGTTGGACTATGGTGCCATCAGAGTTATCTTTAGCTTTAAGTATCCATTTGCAACTCAGGAGGTTCTAAGTTAGAGATGGCGGAAATTAGTCAGTGCTTTGTTATTATAGAGTTTGGAATTATGATATGGCCTTGTGTTAGTGAGGCTCATTGACAACTGCATGATAGTTATTGGAATTGTTGGAGGATATAATATTAGTAAGGCTAAGTTTTGTGAGGTTTGCAGACTTTAGCGAGCGATCATAGGATATATATTCTTGGCATAGGTGATAAGGAATGTTGCGTTTGTGTCTTGATGTTGAGATAGTGGAAGGAAGAGCAATGGTTGACTTGTGAGATAAGAAGGATTTATTATTGTAAGAGAGGAATGCGAAAGCAGGTTAAAGGGGTTAATGTTGATGTTGTGGTACTAGTTTGAATAGGATCATTAGGAGTGTGAGAGAGAATGTATTTTCGAATAGTGCATGATGAAAATGAATATCTTACTCGAGACGATGACACTTTGCGGTGAAACATGGCGATAAATACTTGAGTGATGAGAGTTTATCGTAGGAAAATATAAACATCAAAATATTTTAAGGTAAGAATAATTGGGATGTTTGATATAATAGTTGGTAGGGTGAGTTTTGGTAGTGGGTGAGGAAAGCAAGTAGTAGAACATCACAAGAATGGGAGAGGTTAGCATTGAGCAATGGAGTGCATAGTTTCTATGAAGTGTTGATGTTTACGTTTGACCACTAACTTGTTTTGGGAAATCAGAGTTATATTGATGTTGTAAGCCTCAGTTGATATATGAAGCATTGTTATAAAATTTGGTTTAGATATAAAACTAGAGAATTGTATGATATAAAGTGATCCATAGAGATTAAGAAATCATATATGATGTAAAAATTTAACTTTTAGTGATTTATCTGATAGATTGGATCAAAGAGGTGAAAGATATGTATAAGTTAACAGAGAATAGGAGAAGTAAAGATCAGTTGAGTTGTATTAAAGATGAAAATCATAAAGTCTTTTTTAGAAAAGATATTGAAAATAGGTGGATGAGGTATTTTAATAAACTTTTGATGAAGGATCACGAAAATACGATTGATTTTATTAATACTAAACAAAAATAGAGAATTTAATTTTTATCGATTTTACAAAGTCTAGAAGGCTTAGGTTCACTTTCTATTTTCTTATGGAAAGGGCAAGAGTATGAGAGTTTATCACATTGAGATGAAAGACATACACTATCAAATGAGCTTATTTTATCAATATAATAAGTGCGCCAAAATCAAGTTAGGATTTTTATTTTATATTCTTCGAATGAAACAACAAAATGAACCAGGGTATAATAAGCCAATTCTGTCTAGTACAAGAAATGACTGCTCAAGATGACTCATTAGTAGGAACAGAAAGATAGACAAATTTGAATGCAGATAGCACATGCATGCAAAAGCCAAACTTTAAAAAAAACTCAACAAACGAAAGTCCTATTAAATCATGCTCTCTCCATATCAATCTGATTAGCATAGAATCATTGCAAAAATAGATCAGTGTAGGACATGTTGCCCTGTGTCCAAAGAAAATGTTGCAACCAAAGCTATTTGCTTTGGCAATTAATAATTCTTTCAGAGGTGTCCCTATCATGCTTAGGAGAGTCAACGGTAGGTTAATTACGTGTTTTCACTTACTCTTGCTTAACTTGCCCAGACCTTTTTCTTTTTGCTACTAGATGTTTGCTTAGGAATACAATAGCTATCTTAAAATTGCAATATTTTATCTTCTATATTCTAACTTTTGAGGTGTCTTTATCTACTGAAGAGAATCTGATGGTGATCTGATTATGTGGCTTTCACTTGTTCATGCTCAACTCTAACGAAAATTTTACAAATCAACCACCCAATTCATATATATTTATAATTTCATATGTATTTACAATTTAATCGCCTTTCTTATAATTTCATATATATTTACAAATCAACTCATGTATTTGCGTACACAATCAAATTGTTGGGAATTTTACAAAAATGAAAAATATGGGTTGATATTTTGTTATGAATCTCACTATTTGAATGCAATTTGAAAAATTGAGGTTGAAGATGATTGATTTGTAAATATATAAGAATTGGGTGACTATGCACGTAAAAGCTCCAATTTTAGGGATTTTAACTCTTTCAATATTAATGATTCTGATGAACGAAACCTTTGTCATTATTTTTATCATTAATATTTTGACCAGCAATGGAAATGTAAGTAGTTAATGCAGCTTCTCTTTCCGATATCAACTAAACTCACTCCAAATAGCGTCAGGAGCCAAACAAAACTTTACTCGCTAATCCATTGTTTGAAAAAAAACACAAAGCGCTAAAAAATAAAGGTACAAAGAGGAGACCTGCGGTGGATTTGCCAGAAATTGTAGGAAATAGTTGTTAAAAACAAACCTAAATCTCTCGGCGTCGGTGAATGCGCAAATCAGATGGCTCCAATCAGCTTCGCTACAGCCCAACTCTTGATATTAAACCACTCGAACAGTGGTGACCTGTACAAATGCCGAAGAATCGAAATAAAAGTGAGCGCCAGGAAAGAAGCGCGGAGCGCAGAGGCTTTTAAGAGAGGGCATTTAGTTAGGCTAGGGTTTTCTTATAGGCTCTTGGACGCAGCAGTGCCATTGGTTTGAGAAATCCAATGGTCAAGCTATCGTTGTTATCGTGTCGACCGAGTTCCTAATACCAATCCATCAAATTATAAATAAATTGGGTTATGACACAATTAGCTGATCAGCAATAGGTAAACAAGAATGACAATATTCAGGATTAATAATGTTCTCAAAATTATTATATTTATTTTAAAATAGAAATCATATATAAAAAAACTTTTAAAAATATGTTGTATATCTTAAAATAAATTTAATAATTTGTAAATTCATCTTATTTAGAAAATAATCAAAATATACATCATTAAAGGTGGCTATCACAAATACTTGATTAGAGATAATAGCTTATGATGTTTCTATATTTTTATTGGGCATGCAATTGTTTTTTAAATATGTGATTTTGGTCTTTAACAATGATTGATTCACTAAACCCAATTTTGAATGGATCCATATCAAAATTCTATTCTAGGGAATAGATACTTAGGTCATATTTGGGGCGACGGTTGTGGTAGATTGTGATCTTTACTATATTATAGTATCATTTAAGTACTACATTCATGATGCATTTTAGTTGCATTTTGAAAATTTTATAATGAAAAATCTATATTTTTCAACGATCTATTTTGATGATTTAAAATTTGTGGGATCAGAAAATTGCCAGACCTCTTTTGGAAAATAAAGGAAAAGAGTTGTTTAAGTGTCGGTGATAATTTGAGCAGATGAATAGTAGATAAGAACTACCGAGATTTCATTCTCATTTGGTGAGAACTTTTATATCACGGTTCTAGGTTTCTATGGTACATAGTTAATTACCCTCATATTGAGAGAGCTTTTTTAAAAATTGATATCGTTAAGACGAGTATAAAATTACTGAGTGGAGTTTAGAACTTATGAAATTTATTATTTTAATTTAAAACATTTTGTGGGAACGATGACTTGCGTCTAGATCTCATGTCGTCGTATCGTGATCCCTGGTCCACTTAGTCAGAGGAGGTAGTCAACCGAGAAGGATCCTGTCGGAACACATGGGTTACGTCGTGTGCCCTTGTAGACACGGTGGAGTTTGTCAGGGGAAAATATAAGTCAACCTTAACTAACATGGGGCTTTTTTTGCCCAATCAAATCATTCATTTCACACTCAAAAGCAGCGGTTGAACATACAGTACTTGGCCGGAATGTAATTAGTGGTGTCATTAACCGGCCGGAGAGGTGTCGTTATCGCCATTTATGTGGTTCCATATAAAAAAACCGGACAAGGACCGTCACGTCCTTCAGCTTTAGGAATATTTGAGTGTGAAGGTAGTTATGTATTTAATTTGACATTGGCTTTTTGTGATCAAAAATTTTTTTAATTTGTCACCCGAAGATAAATAGTTGCGGAGGGGTGGATTGATTTTTTTTTAAATTTTAATTTAAATAATTCATTTCATTTTTATATATATTTTTGTTATTTTCTTTGAATTTTGATCATTTATAATTGATTTTAGATTTGAATATATGATCATTTATCATTGAAATTTTAATTATAATTACCCTTCGATCATTTAATATCAATTGATAGGCTTTACTCGTTAGGTTTTCGGAGGATCGGTTTAAATTCATTATCTCGAAGTATAATCCTTTAAAACTTTGTCCTCACAATTTGAGCATGAGGATCGGGTTTGGGACTTTTCTTCCGAGAATTTGAATTTTAAATATGTCGATTGATTCATATCTTGTATTATATGAGTAAAACACCGGATATTATTAATTTGAAATTTTATAATATCAAATTTTTAGGTTTTTGTTAAGTAGAGATCGATTATGTAATATTCTTTTTATATTTATCTTAATAATTACTTCAACATACATGCTATATGTTCTTTTAAAGTATTGCATGGACATATGAATGTCAGTTAAACAATTAAATTTGGATGATATATATGTATCTCGGATATTATTAATTTGAAATATAATATCAAATTTTTAGGTTTTGTTAACTTGGACTCAAGACCAAATGGGATTATGTAGCATCATTCTTTTTGTATTTATCTTAATAATTACTTGACATGCATAAAATGCATATGACTGTTCTTTTAAAGTATTGCATGGACTATGAATACAGTTGAAGCAATTGAATTTGACATGATGTAATGGCATGAGTTTTGATATGGGATTTTTTAGGTTTTGTTAACGGTCCGAAAGGCAGAATCGGAAAATAGACTCTGTCATCACTATCTTCTTCGAGGATCGAACTTAGATTAATTATTTCAAAATCTATTGTCATCCAAACCTTGTCAACTCACAGATTGTCATGGGGATCGGGTTTGAGATTTTCTTCTTGAGATCTTGAACTTGAAAAGATGCATTAACAATGATGTCGATAAATTTATCTTTTGTCATTCTATGACATAATTAGCTTCTAATATTTTATTAGGTTGAAAATAATATAATGACATCATTAGATTTTTTTAGGTTTTGTTACTTCGGATCTAAGACCAAACCGGGATAATAGACCTGTTCTGTCGAATATGAATTTGACCATTTCAAATGTTTATCATGGATCAAGTAGAAGTTTGTTCTATAAGACTATAAGACATGAGTTGATTCTTTCAACTATTTGTCATGAGTCAAGTATAGATTTATCTATAAGATATGCATTGAATCTTTCTACTTGCATGTATCAGTGAGAATCGTTATAAAAAATGTGAATGCACATTGCAAACTAAGTGATTGTTTGTTCTAAATGATATATGCTTAGTTCTTTCAACCACTTATCATAGATCAAGCATGTGTCTATTCTTTAACAAATCAAGCATGCATTTTATAAAGTATGAATTTGATTCTTTCAAGTATTTGCATGAATCAAATGGTTAAGCAAAAAGAACATTGCTTCATAAAGTCATAGATTTCATTTAACTTGCATATTAAAGACATTCAAATTGAATAGAATGAGATAACACTTTGAATATCGAATCATTTCACTTAAGATTTTAGCATGAAGCCCTTCTTTTATTTCCTAAATGACATATGATACTTGTATCTTTCCATGCATTAAGTGTCACATTTTCATTTCTCACCCATTCATATGACATAATCACCACTTAGGCAAAATGAATTTGAACTTTAAATAAGTAATTGTCATATCTTATGAAGATTCTGTAAAAATAAGCATAGGTAATCGTAATGGTCATATAGTATGATGAATGGTAGACATGAATAATCATATGCATGTACCTTCCTTTTCAAACACTTAGACATTTCACATTTTATTTATCAAAATTTTTTGGCAACCTCCGTCATCCGCATATCGCCGGGGTAGACTACGCCATGAAAGGCGTGCATGGGTTCGTGACCTGATTTCCCGCCATTGGGCGCGTGACAATCTATATCGTAATAAGTTTCCACACGTTGGAACAAGCGTGACAGTTTACAGATTTTTTACGCCATGTTGGAACAACGTGAAGTACTTATCAGGTTTTCCGCGTGGATGTCAGCGGTCTTATCGCAGCATATTTCCCGCCGCGTTGGAACAAGCGTGAGCAGTATTTATCAAAATTTTCCACGTTGAACAATGTGAGCAGTTCTTATAACATGAACAATAAATTTGCATTCACATGTATATGAAATTAAAGTATAATTGATACCCCATTCTTAGCATCATTTTCATCGTCATTTCACAATTTTGCATTTAACATATCTGATAGCAAGTATAATATAGCAAATTACATGTAAGCACCTTTCTAAATCTGAAATTTCATATTTGATTCATATTATTTGCCAAAATAGGATAGCTTACATAATATAAATTGAGCGTAAGCGTTCACATTTGAGATAAAGAAAATTTTAAGCAACAATGACTTAAGCATTTCATCCCTTTCTTTCTTTCTTCTTTTTTTTTTAAATAAATTTTGACCTCCAGATCATCCCTACTTGAGGAGACTAGGCCTTCCACCCAAAAAGGCGTGCATGGTAGGTGTTAGACACTTGGTAGAAAATTTATTTGTAGAAAGGTGTCCATGGGTTATGGGATAGCAACAAATTTTCTCTGATGTTGGAGAAACATGAGTATGTAATAAATTTAAAGCTTGTATTTGCATAAAAAAAAAAAAAAGTTGTCATGTATATTTAATTAAGAACATAATAATCAAAATTTACAAACCTCTCTCCCCATGTGGGGTTCTGAAGGCGAGCTGCACCCGAAAGGCGTGCATGGGTCATGTGAACCACCAAATTTTGATAGCATAGCATTTCTATTAACAAGATATCAAAATGATAAAGCAGACAAATATGCAAGAATGAAACACATAGGGAATAACAAGTAGTATGTATTCCCTTTTCTAATTTATTTTACTTTTTATTTCATTAGTCATATGCAAGAGGCAAAACAAATGAAATCTAAGAGATAGTATGTAGTATGACAAAAATTCTTGATTAAAATGATTTCGATATACCACATTTAGACAACAATTCCATATATTTTCCCTTAGGTAAAACTATGTCAGCAAGTGTAGTACTCTTCAAAAGCAAATCTAATTCAATTTTCCTTAGATAAAAATATTTTCAAAAATATCATGCCTTTAGAAAGTAGGATGAAACAACTAACTTCATTTAGTAGATATAAATCAATTTTCAATTCAACAAAATATTTGCTTGCAAGATAACATGATTTAGCTACTACATTCCTAGACATTGCCAAATGGTAGAGAAAAATAAAAATGAGAAAAATCTCATGAGAATCACAACCCCACTTTATCATTTCAAAACATCAACATAGGATTAAACCCATGAGTAATACAAATATCCTTGCTCTCTTTTCCTCTTCCCCAAATCAAGAGAAAGAAACAAGCATTACATATCAATGACCAAAGTAAGCTTTCAAAGATGACATCATATAAGGTAATGAGATTAGGATTTCATTATCACGCTTTTGTAATTCAAGAGCAAGAAAAGGCATAAAAGCAGATATCTTGCATGATTTGCCTCCAAATACTCATGGACAGCAAACATAGAATCATTTTAATGCAAGATAGAGACTTGACAATTGCTTGTAAGTAAATTATGCAAACTAGGCAAGATGCAACTTTAATGGCTGAATAGCAAAATGAAAGCTTTAAACTTGCACAAAGCCACATTTTATTGTACTTGAAGGCTAATTAACTTAGTGATAGCAAAAGAAAAGAAAACAAGCACAAAGTCAATCAACCCTTCCCTCATCCTCCTCCTTTGATGATTATATGAAGTTTACTCCACATAGATTAAACAATCACACTATGTTTAATAAGTCCAAAACAAATGAACTCTTCCCTTTTGAGCTATATTATGAGAACAAGAGCAATAGAATACTTAGCTTGTCCATTAGGAGCAGCAATAACGGATATATAGAGCAACTCCGAAAGGTTGATAAGTAATTGATACAGAAAATACTAAAAGCACATAAACCAACATATCACACAGCAGGAGGAGGAGAAAGCCTACTCGTGTCGAAGAGAGGAAACGAAGGGACGAAAGGAAAGGAGGAAGCAAAGGGAATGAGCTCTCTCAACCTTAGAAAACAAAGCGAAATCTTGTAGCATAAATCAATCATCTTAATTTCATGCTATTGCAAACCAGAAAACAAGTCCAACCATAAAACACAAATGGAAGAGGGAAAGCAATCTGCATTTCCTTCAAGAAAAACAAAATATAACTTAGGATTGAAAGCAAACAACCGAGGGTTTTAGTTTGGAAGAATGATGGAAGGATCCTCGATTTGCTCGACTAGGGTTGACTTGAACTAGAGAGGAAAAGGAACATTCAGAGTTCAAAGGGAAGGAGACTGGGGGAGTTCGGCTTCTACGTTGCTCGAGACAGACAAGTCAAGAAGGAAGAAGAGGAGACCGGTCAGAGCTTCAGAACAAGAAGGAGCTCCGTGAGAGGGAGGATCGTCGTCAAAGCGAACGAGAGAGGAGCCGATCTGAAGGAACCGCCAAACTTGAAGCCCAGAACCGAGAGAGAGTCGAATGAGAGAACGCTGTGAATGAGAGTCAACGTGCCCTAGCCGCTTTTGGTTTTGAGGATTATAATAACGGCCTTCTTCGATTGGTTGCTAGCCGATGTGCGGTCGTGAGGGGTAGATAAGAATTAAAGGGTTTACTTAGGTTAATTAGTTTAGTAATTAAGATAATTAATTAATCATAAATTTTCATGAATCCTCAATAATAAACCTAACAATATGAGTCATTTCCTCAAGGCTTAAACGAATCGCTGATTTCATGAGGTCGTTTGAGCAGTCGACGCTGGCGTAGTGAAATTAGTCTAAATTGTCGACGTCGCGCTCAAATTGACGCCACGCCGCACTTCGTCAATCGATCGCTAAGGCGTCGCTTTGATAGGTTTCGACGCTTTCACACCATCAATTTTAAATCAACGAGCTTCGAATTCATGTGCGCAATAATTTCATTAAAAAAATTGATTTTAATTATTTAATTGGTCATTAATTGATTCGATATTTTCTATTTTAATTAATTTTGATGCTTTCGACGCATTATGAAGTCGAATTTTCAAATCGAATCAATTTAATTGATTTATCGCAATTAGGTTTAACCTCTACTTTATTTATTTAATTTCAAGTACATTGTATGTCAACAAAGTTATAATTTGAACTTTGTAAAATAAAATGAATTTATATACACACCGCATCTTCTTCAAACAATAGCTTCTTCTTCATCATCTCTACCACTGCTCTTTCATATAGCTGCAATTGTCCCAAATACTCCCCTAAACTCAATTGTGCTTTTTAATTGTAATGAAAAGTTAACATATTGCCAAGATAAATATCTACTCCCAATTGTGGCATCATGATATGGATTCATTTAAAATTTGGTTGAACATAAAGCATTGTTGTTAAGAGCCTTAGAAAATCATATAAAAATTACAAAGTAAAAAAGTGTAAGCCTCCAAAACTCAAAAGTAGAAGGTGATCTAAACAAATTGAGAAACAATAGAGTTAACCACAATTAAATCATCTATGAAAATTGGAAAAAAAAAATAACGTGGGCAACTCAATAAGAAATAAATGAGAAAAAAGTGATCAAAATAAAATAAATTATTCATCCAATCAACAATATAATCTCTTATAATAATTTCTTTTGAGAATTTTGTTATTCTTTGAGCTCAAGGAGCTAGTCTTCTTTTCATTTTCATATGCTAATTTTATAAGCTACATGAAATATAACTTTAATTCTGTAATTGTAGAGTTTTAATTTTTATATGCTCCATTATCTTTATTCTCCAAATATTATTAATGAAACATTAACAATTAGATGTTGTCTCTTGATCTTATGGTGTTCATGCTTAATACTAACCTCCAAGATTTGATATGGAAACCTCAAGAAGGAAGCATTGTCCATTCAAAAGTAAATTTCTAACTAATCGCATTACAAGAGGGCACCAAAATAACAAATGAGTGCAATTTTTTTGGGTTCTAAAATATATAACATACATTATTAACTGCAATGCTTCTTGCTCTTAGATTATAACCAAAATTCACTTCCTCAAGACAAGCCATCTAATGGCAAAGATAATGCTTATTGGAGAAATCTTTGTGTTTTCTTCTATTATATACTATAATCAGGTCATTATAATTGTTAACTTGTTACTATTGATGTGTTAATATATGACTCAAAGGTCTCAATTTGACATTTTCCAAATGATTAAGGCTTTAGAGCATTATAAGTCTTTAAATAGAAGATTTAATGATGCAAGGGTTGTTGGCTAAGAAAGTGGTCTTTCATATTATCCATTAAAAAAAGGGAAGGAAATAAAGAGAAGGACTTCACATATAAACCTTAGCTATTGTAGGTAAGCAAGGGCTTTGAAGACACTAAGGGTATATGATTAGCACATGTATTAAGATCCAAATAATAAGCATCTACATTATATATATATATATATATATATATATATATATATATATATATATATATATTATATGTTTTAGATTGTTCAACTCTCTTCAATGAAATGAGATTGATATGATTCAATTGTTTGAAATTTTCAAATTTAAATTGATAATGATTGACCATTTTGAAAAATTAAAAATTAAAAATATACTAAAATCTAAATTAAGATTAATCTTGCACTAACCTTTATCTAGCCTTTGTTATAAAGATATTATAACATAAAATAGTGGTACAAGCATTTATTTCACGATTTTGGCTTGAATATATTATTTTTTAGTTTTTAGGTCTATTTGGGATATTTGCAGCTATATGAAAAAGCAGTGGTGACGATGTTGTAGAAGCTGTTATTTGAAAAAGTTGGAGTGGGTATACAAATTTTTTTTATTTTATAAAAGTCAAACCATAGCTTTTTGACCGACATTATAGATAGCCATATCAAGGTAGAACACATAACTTTCTCACCACAAATTTCTAAAAATGCAGCCATAATATAGTACCTAATTGACACGCTGCCCCAAATGGGGCCTTAATCCTTATCACTATAAATTGAATGTGTGATTCTTTTAGTTTGTTATCAATATGACTATTTAATTTTGAGAAAAAAAGTTATTTTTTGGATACTCTCATACCAACATGAGGCCTAAGTTTTTTTTTTTTTTTTTTAGTCTCATTTATTATCTATTTCATCTACATATTATTATTGGTTGATTTAAACTCTTGATTTTGTTAAAAGAATGACACGATAAAAATTTTATTTTGAGGAAACTGATTTAGTTAACCACTAATCCTAAATGTTTTCAAATTAATGATACATTTTAAATTATTTCATTATTATTTAAACTTAACTTTGAAATCTTCTATTCTTATCTGAGGAATGTTTGTTTGATTAATTTATAACTTGTGATATGTGAATCTCCGATTTTCTTTTGTATGAAATAATGAAAGTATATTATGTATCATATTAATTGTATCATGAAACATAACCCCACATCATCCAACATCAAATTAATATTAAAGGTTTATATATAAATGGAGCTAATTATTAGGGTAGCTTAATAGATCATGAAAGGGATGAAATTTAACAATATTGCCAAGTCAATCAACTAATCTATTGACTAAACAAAATCAAATATGTGATGATATTAATTTAAAACAATGATAAGCTAATCAAGTTAATACATGTGAACTTAAAATAGATTCCAATTGCAATAATGAATCAATTCATTTGAATGGTAATTTTAGTAGAGACAAGAGTCATCTTTTGAAAAATTGGTCTTTAACCTAAAAAGTTGAAGCTTATAACCAAAAAAAAGGTGAAAGTTAAAGCTCTTCTTACAATGAAAAAAAATTGATCTTAAAGTGTTTAACGATTGTTTGTTAAATAGTCAAACCTAAGTTAACATTCATGGCATGACCCCACTTCTAGCACCCTTATGACCTCCTAGAGGACTAGGCAATTCAAAAACTTCCAAAATCCCTCTTTTAGTTCCAATCCATATCATTGCCTAGCAAGCTCTTGCATCTAATCATATATTTACAGCTAAAAAAAATTAAAGAAATATTTAGTACATATAACTCTAAAGGCAGTTCATATACCATTGACAAGTGGAGAAAAGTTTTTCTTGTTACTGATGTTTTTACGTGCTAAAATTTCATCTCTTGGGCAAGCCCTAAGATCAAGCTTTCATCCATGCCTTCATCAATCAGCCTTCTCGTGGATTAAAATCTCTAAAGAAAATGAGTTTATTTAATCCCATAAAGATTTCTCCTATGCAGATGACATTGCATCAAAATTTAGGTACAACCATATATGATTTTCTATCGAAATATGAAAATCTTCATTATATGTTAAAGGAATTGATTTAGCTTTCCAAAGCCCTTTAGCTGCAATTACATTATTTTCCCACTCTAATTTAATAAATATGATCGATTTTATCAAAAAACAAATAGTAGAGCAGGTCAATATATATAGAGTTGCCCACAAATTTTTTAACCAATTCTGATGAGAGTCGAGAACAATACAAATTCCAAAAAAAGGCTTTTGCATGAGGACTCCAAGCCCATTCAAGATGTAAAAGAACTTAATAATTCCATTTCCAAAGGACCTTATTTCAACAAATTTTGATAAAGACATAAAAATTTAAGAGAAAGTTCTTTTGGTGTCCAACCAATTTCTACCTTTGTCACCTACTACTCATGCAGCCTAGTTTCTAGCTCCTCAGGCAGCTTCATTGACCCCTTCTTGAGCAGCTTCGATGCACACTCCTCATGCAACCTAATATGTCTCAGCCAATTTTGGCTGCCTTTAAGGCAGAACCGCAGGCACGGTCCAAACCACGTAACTATTGGCATTTATGAAACTACATTCTAGCTGTATTTTGAAGAATCTATGGAAAGAAAGCAGCTTTTTTCCAATCTAACTTGTTTGAGTGCTATAGCTGTTAAAAAGTTACGATCTGAATTTTTCTAAAAAAAAAGTAATACTCATCATAACTTTTTGAACATCAATTTCTTTTATTGTAGTTTAACTAATGTATTTTTATATCAATATAACTATCTCAAACAGACCCTTCATCACCTGCTCAGCGTGCAGCTCCATCACCCAATTCTTGTGAATCCTTATCCCATCAGGCAGTTGTATATCCTACTATAGGTGTAGATTCATCGCTTTGTTTCTCCTCGAATCTTTGTCTCCAGCTGCAACATTATTGACTACACATTAAGCAGCCTTGTTGCTTTGTCTTCATGACTTTGTCGCATGTTCCTCTTCGTTCCAACAGCAAAGGTTTCGTTGAGAAATTTGTTCATTTGATCCTACAAACTTATATTCTCCTACAACTGTGCAGTGCAGAAAAAATCCCTGACATGATGATTCAAAACTCAAAAGGCTATTGCAAATTGGTGCAACCATAGACAACCTCCTCAATCACATCATTCACAAGATTCTCCTTAGAAAAATCTACCAACAACCAAGCTCTTTCATATGAATATTAAGAACATTCCAAATCCGCAAGTCTTGAATCGGTATTTTGAAGCATCACAAACACCAAAATGTAAACTTTTTTATTAATTTCAATTGAGTGAAACCCTGTTTTTCGCAATCCTCTTTCATTCATTTGATCCCTAGTCTTCTTCACCATCTCCCTTCGATGCACCATATATGTTTGAGAGTAGTACATGTGCACCTGGCATGTCATGCTCCAAGAGAAAAAGTTTATTAGCCACTTTCTCTACTAGTTCTTCACGCTTATGGATCTTACAAGCTCCCAAAAGTGCACCCCAAACGCTAGCAGTAGGCTCTATGGGCATATTCTTGATCAATGTCTCAACTTCTTCAATAAGCCCTGCACGGCCTAAGAGATCAACCATACATGAGTAGTGCTCATTTGTTGCAGTTATGCCATAATCTCTGTTCATAGATTTAAAGTACTCTATCCCTTCGTGAACCCTCTCGAGTGACCGCAGATAGTGAGACACACATGTATAATTGGTAAAACATTTGCCAACTTCATCCGGAATAGATCAAGCACTCTTGAGCCCATGCCGCATTCGAACCCTCCAATCATTGCACTCCAAGCAAATATATTCTACGCCCCATTTGATTAAACACCTTGTATGCCATTTGATGGATCCGCTTTTAGCATACATATCCAATAGAGCTGTATAAGCCACAATATCAAGCTCAATCGCATGCCTGAGAATATATCCATGAGTGCTCTTACCTTGCCTCGAGAAAGTGCCAAAGTGAGAACAACACAAGTAGCAAGTGTGCATTAGGTATAATAGATTCTTCTAACATCCATTGGAATGTTTGAAGAGACTCATAGCCTCTACCACATTGAGCCAACCTTGCAACCATTGTACTCCATGATACAACATCCTTACAAGGCATCTCATCAAACAGCTTATAAGCACAATCTATGAAGCCACTCTTCATATACATATCTAGAAGTGAGGATATATCTGGTAGAAACCATAGACTTTTGATGCGAGCATGGATTGCACTAGCTTTCGCAAAATTTCCATAAGCCCTAGCAAGACAAAGCTGACAGAATTTAATTGAACGCCCAACTCTCTCATCCTATCAAAGGTTTCCATAACCTCGAGATCCATTGACGCCTTTGAATATCCTTTCATCATAAGACCCCAAGTGGTGGGAATTAATAGAGGGGCTTGCTTAAATACCTTCTCAGCATCATCCAAAGAACCCAATTCTTGGTACATATTGATAATAAGGGGAGACATAAGTATTTGTTTTAAGACCAAATTTAATGGCTTCTGAATGAATGGATATCCCATCCTTAAGAGAGAGTTTTGAGCATGCTTGAATGGTGAAGACCAAACTGGTTGGACTCGGTTCTCTCGATAGAGCTGGTAGAGGTAAGATCTCAGAGAAGTTCTTTGTGTTGAGGTACCCAGAAAGCATGGTGTTCCACGACCGAGAATTCTTGGTAGGCATTTGATCGAACACTTGCCTAGCATAATGGTGGTGGCCAGAAGCGAAGTATAAATTGGCAAGCTTTGCGCTAAGCATGATGGAGAGGTGGATGCCATGAATGACAATTTGAGCGTGTAACTGTTGAAGGTGACGGAGAGAGTTGTAGCGAGGGAAAACAAAATTTAATCCCTTTGATTTAGAAACATCCATGCTGGGAAATAGTCTTAATGCGGCCGAAGACAGACACAAAGTTGGATTTAAGACGATTGTTGGATCATGTAGATAAGAATGCTTTTAACATTTTAGCATTTAATTTTGCCATTCCAAACTTAATGTTTATTTTTGTAACATCATGTTTATTCTTTTAACATTCACCCTGCATTGATTAAATGCTACAATTAGATGTCATTAATCCAAAAAAAAGAAAAAAATCATTCTGCAAATATGAAGAATAAAATTACAAGGTAAACTAATTTTTGCACAAAAAAGAGTTATTCTGTTACACTCCGAATAAAATGAAACATCATCCATCTGAATTGTGTGAAAAAAAAAAAAGACCGTTACATATTGAGGTCACGAATGCCAGACGATTCATGCCTGAATAGAGGAAGGCGATGACGTAGAAGTTGCCCCACTTGATGATAATCAATCCCCTTTTTCTCATACATACAAGATTGAAAGATACTCTGAGGAAGAGAATTGTGGACAAACCGAGCATTGTCAAGATTGAAAGATACTCTTAGAAGTTGACTCAAACTTGCTTCTTAGCCCATCAAATCAAGTCATGAGTGAGCCATTTATCAAGTCAAATCTAAAAGCTGATTCATGAGTCATCTTGACTCACTCCTAAGTTTCAATAATCCAAATTAGGAGTTGAACCATCGCAAGTAATGTAACTCATCTAAAATTGTATAAATTCTATAAATTTGAATTTAATAAATATTAAAGTATTAAACTTTATAAATTAAGTTACCACAGCTGTTAGCCTTGAATACAAAATTTCACGCATCAACACAAACACTCACCCACCACCTCAATCACCCCTTTCTCTCTAGAACGAAAATCTACTAAATAAATAAATAAAAACCTAAGAACAATTCTTGAATCATATGCATCACCTAAAGAATGAAAATTTTTTACTTGGATAAATTACAACAGTAACGTCACCAATATCAGCTCGATGCAATTTTGTAGTCATAAAATCGAAAATTTTATTTTTAAAAAACCACATGAAAAATTTCAGATGCGGTCATAGCAAAGGAATACATTGCATCCATCACAACATACAAGGATTAGGCTCCATACAAAATTTGATTTGTTTAAAAAAAACTTTATCATTACTTTTTCTTTTCATATCATAAATTAACCAAACCCTTTTCACTGCTCCCCGCCTCCAGAATGTATGCTTATCTTCTCATGAGAGTATTTCTCCTGCAGCCACTCAAAAGCATTCATGTCCAGCTTGCCAGTGACCGATTTGCCTTGCTTCCTTCTTATCTGCTGATCTTTTATGGAGATCCAAAGTTTTTCAATCGCCTCTGTTTGCCACAACGTGAATCTGTCACTGTGGTCAAAAGCATGCTTTGCAAGAATATCTATCACGGGCACCGAGAAGAGAAAATTAGTAGAATATAATATATATTCATCATCATAATTCTAGAAAGAAAGCTAGAAATTATTATTCAAGTCTGTAAGGTTAAGTGTAAAAAAGTGATGAAAATGAATATATGTAGAATACGATTAAGAACAATACAGCAAAAGCTAGATGCATGCTAAAGAATTGCTTAACAACAGTTATGGAGGCAAAGAAAAGCTATGAGGCTAGAATCATACTACACCTGGTGGGCGATAATGATAATGTTTGTGAGGATTGGCATTCAATTGGATATAATCACTAAAAGTGAAGGAGGTTGTTGTGAAGGTTGTTCTGAATGTTTACAACAGTAATATAACATAACAAACCTCTCCCAATAGTATATAGCACTACATGTCCTATACTCATCACAGCTCTTAACTCATAACCATCTCGTAGATCTCCGAATCAAAACATGTCTATCCTATGTACGCCTCTATAGCTCTATATAAAGCAATCAATGTAGTTCTGCGTCTCTATCCTATTGATAGTACTTTCTATTTCAGCTCTGCCGTGCTCTTCATACACAGAGCAAACATACAACATTAGGCATAATAATACAAGTTAACATGCCAATCTCGACATTCACCAAAAGCAGAACATAACAACATTCAAATAAATTTAAGCAAGCAGGATCATAATCATACTTAAAAATTTTCATTGATATTCAAACATAGAGTAGTTCTCAAGACCAGAATCTAAGCTTTCTGCGATGTCAGCATGGCCAATGAAACACCCTGAACTGGCAAATCTTTCCATTGCTGTGTCACAGTTTTTATTTGAGTGTAGAATTGTACGCCAGCCTTACCTGCCATTCAAAAGAACTCAAATGGGTTAGAAAAGGTTTAAGAATGATTAAAAAAATTAGGCGAGTATATTCTGATCAATATTTAATCTGAATGGGTTTTAAAACTTCTGAATTTCATTTGAAATGAACAAAATATATAAGCAATTAATCAATTCTTATAATGGAATCTCATAGAAAACCAAAGGCTTTTAAAATTCATCCTAATCAAATTTGATCAAAATATCTTCCCACAACTTCTTTCCCAATGAAGTACAAAATGCATCAAAGAAAAAAAAAAAAATATTGGTGAAAGATCTCAAGACCATTGAATATCCTTTAAGTATAATATGTAGCAAATCAGTTGCAACTTATTTTGTACTCAACTAAAAGATATCCCAATAAATTTGAAACCCGTCCTAACATAAAATTTAGTCAAAATATTCTAACCAATTTTTTTCCAAGAAAAAATAGTATCTAAAAATTATAATAAAATTGACGTACCATAAAAGTTAAGATCTCCCGCAAAAGAAGCCTTGGAGCCGGTGAATGAGAAGAATGGGAGAGGAACTGGAATAGGCACGTTAATGCCAACCTAAGCATTAAATAAAAGTCAGATAATCTTCACCAGACTGAAAATTATACACGTACAAATCATTTTTTAAACCAATAAAATATCTTGGCAATCTTGCATTATTTTCATGAATTTCACATTTTCCGAGGATTTGGCTACAATGCTACAGATATCATGCATTCAAAATTCCGGTGATTTCAGAGACAGATCATTTAAGAGTTTAGTAATAGTTTGTTTAGAATTGGTACCTGACCAGCTTCTATATCATTCTGAAACTTCCTTGCAGCTATGCCTGATGATGTGAAGATGGATGCTCCGTTACCATACCTAGTAAAAAGGAAAAAGTAATTTCGACCTGTTAAGTGACAAAAATATAGATAATCAAAAAGTTAAAATCTGTTTTGGAAGGAGGAAAAAAGTACTTGTTATTGTTCACAATGCTGATAGCTTCTTCAAGACTTTCAGCCTGTTAATGTTTAAATGCAGTCAGTATCACACAAGTGTAGACATTTACCA
The DNA here is from genome assembly GCA_021442155.1 of Cymbidium sinense. Lineage (NCBI taxonomy): Eukaryota > Viridiplantae > Streptophyta > Magnoliopsida > Asparagales > Orchidaceae > Cymbidium > Cymbidium sinense. The sequence goes on from CM038222.1 coordinate 149,690,542, forward strand.
TAAATTTTTTTGCAAGATAAAAAAAATGACGGTTATACACAAATAGCAAGTTTATGACGCCTATATACAAAAGGTGGCAAAAAAGCAAACAATTTAGGTGCGTACCTGCATACAAAGAAGAACCGGGCCGAAAATCTCCTCCTGTTGGATTTAACAGAGAATTCCATTAAAAAGTGTGCAAAATTATGTAAATGCACCATTGAAGGTGAAATGTTTGCAATTTACAAAAAAGGCTTTCAACAATTAATTCCTTCTATCTTTTTGAACCTTCATCAATAGATCGATGATTGGGGTGGTTGCTGTGGCAATAAAGAGGATAATTATGATAACTGGTGTCAAGGCTTGCCAGAACTTCAGCACGTATGATGAAAAATAGCTAGGGTTAAATGCTTGAATACCTTATAACATTCCATGTCAGATGTGACATTAGCTAAGATTATAGGTCCCACAAAGTTGCCTGCTTCATAACCAGGAACCTAAAAGAACAGACGAACAAGGCAAGGTGATATCAAATAGTGTGATTATAAAAGGAACAAAATTTTAAATTAGTTATGAAATTGAATCATATTCAAGTTGTAAGGATAATAAGAAGACTTAGGAAAAAAAACAAAAATAGAAGAGCAAACACATGACACACAAGTTTGCATGACTCGGCGTAATCCACATACATCTTTAGCCATAAAAAAAATCAAATCAAATCAAATGCTCCACTGAACTTCAAAAGAGGGATATATCAAGGATTTCCCTTCATACAAAGTCAAAGATAAAAATTTGAGAATCCACATGGTCTATATCAATGATGGGAGAGAGTGTTGTGCCTTCTGTAAAGATGAGGCTAGATGAGGAGAAAAGAACGTACGACTTTCTTCCCATCTCTATTGCATTAATCCAACTAAGAGCTTATCCGTGTCATGGCCAGAAGTTTCTCCCTTTAATAAAATCTAAACTAGCAGAAACATCCATTATTAACAGCTATTAACCTTACCTGAAAGTAATAACTAGATGCTTCTAGGTTATGCCAGATTATAGGAGGCACGCGTAGGGAGAATGAGCAAATATCAGTTAGAGAGGCATGCGTGTGAAGAGTAAAATAAGGGGATATTTGGTATCACAAAACGCTAAGATGTTGAAATTTGAAATTTAAAATTGGATAGCACAAAAAAAAATGCAACTAATTGGATAGGACAAAGTTTTTCCTTTTAATAAAATCTAACTAGCAGCTCCATCCATTATTATCAGCATTTATAGTAGCAACCTCGTCTGAAAGTAATAACTAGATACTTCTACGCTATGCCAGATTATAAGAGGCACGTGCAGGGAGAATGGGCAAAAATTAATTAGAGCTCTTGGCATGCGTGTGGAGAGTAAGATGAGGGGATATTTGGTATCACAAAAAAGCTAAGATGTTGAAATTTGAAATTAAAATTGGATGGGACAAAAAAGCAATGCAAATTAATCTTAATTATGTTAACAATAAGTTTGGCTGTGCTAATTGCTGTAAGACATAATGAACTTTGGCTATGTGGTTTTCAATTTGGTTTTAGGCATTTGTTCTTTAGACAATTTAAAGAGGTTGATGATTAGTGCACTTCCATTTTTTTTTTTTTATCATATTGAACCTGTCCGAGACTTTATTTAATAAATTTTGATTATGATAGACTTAAGGTGGATGTTGCATTATTTTAATCTATTACCATCTATAGAGTCTTTTTAGCTTTCCTTAGATCATTTATGTTAAACACCTTGGATGGCTAACTTTTGAAGTAATTGATTTAAGCTTATAGAAAGTACAAAAAAACCTTTTCAAGTTGGTGATCTTTTGAATGTCAACTCTATGGACTCCGAAAATTCGCCACCGACCTCTCAATGAAGAGAGTAAATTAAATATCGGTGAAATTTTCAGAAGGCAAATGAAATAGTAGATAAGACACTACCCAGAGATTTCACTCTCATTTTATGAGGACTTTAGATCTGTTCGGTTTCTATAAGCATATAGTTAATTACCTCTCAATCGAGAGAAATTTGATTAAGGTCGTTAGATCTGAATCAATGTACTTATAATAGCGTGGAGTTTTGAAATTTGGGATTTAGAATTTATGAAATTCATCATTATTTAACTTAAAGCGGATGGTTGGGGGAAGCGATGGCCATCGTCCTCAGTTCCATTCCCGGTCATGCAGTCCTGTCTACTTAGTCAAGAGGTAGTCGACCCAACGATAAAGGATCCTTGGCCAGGGTTTAAGAAATCCTTAGCGCAGGTGATGTTTATCTAAGAAGACATGCTTAAGTCCACCTTAACTAGTAGAGGATTTTTTGCCCTATCAGGTGTGCCCTATGGTTCACATCTCAAAGGCGAGCTATGGGAGCATGACGATTGTGATCATATAATTGTCATTTGACCGTCGAAGACTGGTTGTAACATATGTGGAACCTTCGCCAAATCAGCGGTTAGAGGGACCGGATCACGTCCTTCGCATGAGATTGATTTGTGAATATAGATGTGCACTCCTTTGTGAGCTAGAGTTTTTTAATTTATCACCTTCAACAAACAATTGTGGAAGACAGATTGAATTTAAGTTTAAAGTTTTTAGATTGATAAATTTCACTTAACCACTTATAATTTAGTGATTTATCTGATTTTATATTTGTATTGATACTTGAGTTTGATTAATTCAATTTGAGATTACAAGCACAATTTTATGGTAAATATTCCCTCCGGTTGAAATCTTCATTCAACCATCATTCGTAGTTTATTATTTTTGTTGTTTGATCCTGTCATTATTAATTAATAATAAAAGATCGATCTATTGTTATATTATAATTAGCTTCCATTTATTAGGTTGAAAATATTATAATAACATTAGACTTTTAAGTTTTGTTAACGACCGATCTAAGACAAAATTAACATCTTGAACAAGTTTAAGCATTCAGATGTAACTCATTTGGTCATTTAATTTCAAATTGATTTAACTTTAGAAGTTTAAATAATGTTGCTTATTTTGATTAAGTTTTATTACAAGTTTATAATTTTTAGATAAAATTTTGACGATCGGCGTCTCACCCCATAGGCTACAACAAAGAGTGAGCGCCCACCATGCCAAGAAAGGCATGTATGGGTGATAATACGCGTCATCCCACCATGCCAAAAGCATGTATGGGTCTCAAACACCTACATGTAACATGATTTTCCGTTCGAAAGTGGCGATTTATATATTTTCAATGTCAAGTTAAAACATTAATTTTAACTTTAGTTGAATTTTATTAAGCAATTATATCCCCATCGTAAAGTTTGGCATTTCTAATCGTCTGCATCGGGGTATCTTAGTCCCATGACAAAAGTGTATGGGTGGTATAAATCCGCGGTCGTCATCATGCCAAGAAAGGTATGTATGGGGAAATACCTCGAATAGATTTTTACGCCAAGAAAGGCGATGGCTGCACTCTGAATTTTAGTTTAAATAACTATTTTATATTACTACTGGCTTTATGTCGTAGGTCCGTGTCGGTGAAGTTTGGCGATTTTAGCATCGTCATCATTAGGGGATTACTTGATATCACACTAGAAAAGATGTATGGGTGGTATAAACACTACGAATCGTCTTCCATATCAAGAAAAACATATATAAGACTCTAAGGTACCTGCTGAAACAGATTTTTCCGCCACGCCAAGAAAGGCCTGTACAAATACTTATCTATATGCGCAAATCTGATTTTACGCCAAGAAAGGCGTGTCGATATACACCAACAAGCAAGTAGCGATTTCTCGCCACACCAAGAAAGGCGTGTACGGGTACTTATAGTCAACATAGACCGGCAAGCACGGAGTGTCGGGGGAACCTGCAGAGGGCTTCGGCGCATGACGCGGCGCGCGGGCGCCAGCTGGTTACAAATCTTGAGCGCATGGCGCGGCGCCGAGATGTGCGCAAAGGCATCTGGCTCAAGTACGCCAGGAGCGATCACTCTGTCGAATTGTCTTCGTCTCGTTTATCTGATGATTTTGCTAAAGTGTTTTTGCTACAATGCCGGTGGGATTATTTCACGAGAAACTTCAGCCCGACACTGTAACATAGAGACAGGCGGAGAGAGAGAGAGAGAGAGAGAGACACACACGGACTGAGGGAGGAGAGATGCAAGTCGCACGAGAGGGAGTTTGGGAGAGGTCGGCTATGGGAGAGTTTTTTGGGGAGGATTGGTTAGGGTTAGGGTTATAAGGGGGGTATTTATAGGATTTTTTTTAAATTTTTTTAATTAGGCATAATTTGGATTTTTGGGCCGACATTGTTATATAAACAATATATATATCGATTTTAGGTTATTCTGATGTCCCGAACACAACGGCACAGTCCGTTTCACGATTGGAGGTTGTTTGGTTTAAGTTGGCGATGAATTGGAGTCAATTCAGTCGCCGCGTCGTCGATATTCGCGCAAACTTCGAATCGAGCCACATCCTTTAATAGATTTTCACGCTCGGCTGATCAATTTCATCCGTTTGAACATCATCCAGCGACCGATATGCGTAGGTCTTCGGCTCCCCTTGACCGGTCGAATTATCGATATCATATTCATTTTGGCGTTAAGCGTGATGGCGATCTGATTGATCGAGATCAATTTTTTTGGTGCCTCAGTGCATTTTTGCTCCAATTTCACGTCGCTTCGTCAAATTCGACTGACTTACTTGACTTATGACGCAAGCATGAAGGTCAACAAACTCCTGAAATTAACATGTCATGATGTCACCTAGATACAATTGTTGATATTACATCTACAAAATTCAATCAAGTGCATGAACCCATCAAATTTTTCATAACATTAGATGTTTATTTCAAACATTAAGACTTCTCTTTATCCTTTTTTTTCTAAGCTCTACAAAACCTATTTGTATTATGCAGATATGTCTTTCAACTGGTCAAGATAGATAGAAAAAAGATATCTTGCAATCTATTTATTTAAGGTATAGATCTACAATTACAATACTAAGCACTAGATGATAATCACTAGTTAAACCACAAGAGAACATATGTAAAGACCCTATTTTTTTAAAAAAAAATGAACTAACTAATTCCGAATCAAATGAGCAGACCATTAATCGATTTTGTTTTAAAATCGCAAGATGACAAGACAGAGGAAAACCGAAGTCAAGCAAGAATGAGGAAGATCAAAAAGAAAAAAATGAGAGTAAAATAAAGTGAGCGATACAAAAAGAGCGAATGGGCATGCAACCAAACAAGGGAAAAAGAGTGAGATGGAGGGTGGAAGACAAGAAAGAAAAAGCAAAAGCCAAAGTGGAAGAGAGAGAGGCAAAGTGAGAAAGAAAGAAAGAGAGGGAGGTCAGAAGATATATAAGAAACCAATATCTTGAAAATATGCATTTGTATTAATATATCAAAAATTTACAAAATTTGTTACAAAAAGATGCCAAGTATTAGCAAAATAGATCCTCCAACAAAAAGGGAAAAAGAGTATGATGCTCATTTACATGTCTCAAAACAAACTCTCCCTAGAGCTAACTAAGCACAACAGTGTGCAGCCTTATTCCCATGCTGGAAGATAACTTATTTAAATTGGAGGAAAAAGGCAAATTCTTGCATGTTATGTTGTTCCTTCCTAGCATAAAATCTCTAAAATGGCTAATGACATTTATGTTGTCACCTTCAGTAATGATGTCTTTCAATGCAATCATCCACGAGTCAATAAATCTATGAAGGGAGAGGATTGCCTGGATTTCCACCCAAGTGCTATCCTAATGAGTTAAACCGCCAACTCATTGAACAATGAGCTTGCCACATTCATCTTTGATGATCATGTCAATGCTAGCATATGAAATCAATACCGAGGAAAGGAGTGCAGGGTTTGAACTTAGAAAGTAAAAGTAACTAAAATATTTTCTTCTTTCTCAAATTTTAGGATGTGAACAAAAAATTAAGTTAGATTATTTTCTTCAAAATGGGAAAGCATAGATTTTTATGGTAAGTATTTAAATAAAAAAAGTATTTTCTTTTAAATTAATTAAATCTGAAATTTTTAAGAATGATAATTAAAGATTTTATAAATGCTATGATATGATAATGTGTATGCATATAAAATCGGTGTCGGGGAGAGTCTAAGTAAAAAGAAGTCAAAATAGGTAAATAAGAATTTTATTTAGAATATTATAGAAAAATATGTCATAAATGAATGAATATATGTGCATGGTGATAGATAAACCCTCATATAGTACTAAGGATGCCAATGTACCCACACCTTGATGACACTATCTTTCACCTTAGACAAAAGTAAAATCATGACCTACACCCCGCTATGCTTAAAGGGGATGTATTGGCTAAGAGTGAGTTGATGTCTTTCCACCTTAAATAATAATGGGCATGGCCTACACCTTGTGCTAACAAGGGACATATTAGCCAAAGGTGAGTTAGGTTTATGAATAAAAGGTATTTCTAAAATGAATAGATAAGCATATATTAAAGTAAAAGTTTAGAAATGATAAATAGTATATGTTTAGAATCTTAATGGTTGAATTATTAGTATAATTCTTATATCCTCTGATAGTACATCACTTTAATTATTATGTAATGTTTATGATCACATGGAAATGATAAGCGCACATAATTACATTCTTATATTTTAATTATGATTACTAGCATGCATGTTATTTCTTTCTCTTTCAAGTTGTGATTTAAAATTTTAAATATACCCACTGAATTAGATATATAAATCAGAATTTAATAACTATTCATAGGAAAGAATTTTATATTATAAATGAGGGAGAAGAGAATTCATATATCGCAAAATGGAGCAACAAGCAATAGAGATTTAATGTTGAAATAATTTTAGTAGATATGCTATTATTTTTAGAATAAAATGAATTGACATTTAGTGGCTTTTTATGTATTGAAAATTGTTATTAAAAGAAAATTATTTTTAATATTATTTAATGTTAGTAGATGTATTTGAATACTCCATCTGGCTATATGTTCCTATCTTAATATTCCAATAGGTTGATCATGATAATACCTTTGTAAAGTTTGTATACCATCTTTCCACTAAAAAAAGTTTTACTTTGCACATTTTGGTTCCTATATGCTCTTTCATCACTTAGCATATCCATTTATTTTGTTACGCCTTCTTGTCTTTAGGTAGTCTGGTTAATATTTCAATGTTGTTCTTATAAAGAGATTTCATTACTTCTTTAATAGCAAGCTCCCACTTAACAAAATCTTTTTTCCTATATGGCTTTGTTATGCAACAAGCAATAAAGAGAGTGGGAATAATAGTTAATCAACTTGAGTTTTTTGTGATCCATGGTATGTTCGGCTTAAGTTGTTATTTCCTGCTGCACAAGTAGCTCCAACAATTCAATATTCTCTAGAGTGAGAGTTTCTTTGGATGCATTACTTATATGATACAATTCATTGAATATAACGTTTATACTCATGGAAAATCTTTTAACTTCATTATCCTAAAATTTGTATTCAAACTCATCTCAACCATACCAAATAAAATAGCAATTATTGAATTTTGCATAAAACTTATCTCTAACAATCTGATATCATAAGTTGAATGAACATTTGACGGACTTATGCAATATACAAATCAAAGCGAGATACCACATCGAGATCGAGATGACCTCGATTGACAACTTATTCGTGTTGAGCGTAAATTGATCAAAATATACATATTGTACAATACAACAGTCGAACGATCAAGAGATCGAGTCGTCAATACGCGTGCATCAGGCGGCAACTAGAAGGAAGTCCTCATTGATATTGATCGCGGTTGGCGTCAAAACGCCAAAACCATAATACCGTCGGCTTCGATTGACTTGCACGAATCGAAGCGGTTAAAGCGGCGATGCGTTTTGACTGAAATTGATTTGACTGTCTCAAAACCCTCGATAAACTTGCGTCATTATATCAAACATCGAAATAACCAAAATTGACATTATTAACTATGATGATGTCGTTGCAAAATCAAAATTATGGTTGAATTTCACTTAAATAAGCATAGGCTTTTATAAATACCCCTTTATATCTAATCCTAATATCTCATAACACTCCCAACGGCCCGATACTCCCATTCGAGTGCCGCATACCCTCGGTTTCTTGTTGGAAGCATGAACGAGCTATCCAAGCGGCTCGTGTCTATTGTTTGTCTGTCCAAACAGTAATCAAACCCACTAACTTCCGTCTCTTCTTCCCAACCGAACGATCAAGCTTTCCCTCCCTGCTCCTGTTGCAGCCGTCGGCACCATCAACTCTCCCGATTGGAAGCATAGCCGAGACCCCATTCGGTTCATTTGTCCTCTCGTTCCTCCCATTACAAACCAAAAATCCTGCTTCATCCCGTCGCACGAGCAGGCCATCCCATCATCCTTCTCCCAAGCAGTCGAAACCTGGTCACCAACCCCTATTCCCATCCAAAGTCGAACCCATCTGCTCGATTCTTAGACAGCAAACCCGATCTCCCATCTCAGTGCCCCTTCCTCCGGTTGGTTCCCCTTCGCTCGTCTCTGGTTCACACACAACCAAAGCCGTACGTCTTGCCCGTTACTCCGCTTGGAGCTACAGTCACTCCTCTTCTCCCAATCCTGTTCTCCCATTCTCAACCTAACCACCAGCATCTCTACCATCTCCCATACTTCTTCCTCCGTTTCCAACAGTTGAAGGGAAGTCACAAAGGTAACCTACGTCTGTCCTCATGCCTATACAACACATGCTTCAGCTTGTCTAAATCCCTGAACCTGCTTGCAAGTTAGACTCCATAAATCTGGTTTTTAACCATGTAAAATAAACTTTAGAGCATGTTGTTTGGTTCAAGTTAGAGGTGGCCTAAATCCTACAGCCGAATATCCCGTCTCCAATCCTCTCTTTAGTTCCAGTTGTTAAACCCTCTTCAAATTATGCTGATTTAGCAGCTTTTATTATTAGTTTAGAATAGACTAGAAGATACCAGATTTCAGATTTCATGGGATTTGGCATTATCATTCTTGCAGTCCCATAATCCGAATCAAATCATATTCAAAGCATGATATCAGATCAACAGTTTAGGGTAGATTGTTAAGTTTTAATGTTGCCAATTTTCCTGCCTAACTGACTTAGATTAAATTTTATTACCCGGTTGTTCTCTTTCTTTGTTTAAAACCAGCAAATATAAAATTTTCATCCCCTTTCAAAACTAACAGCCTCGCCAACTCCAATCTTGTTGCATGGTAGCCACAAGTGCAACAATAAATTGCTAAGCTATTAAGAATAAGTACCATTTATGTCTTTCTTGATATGGTGTGATGACACATTCGATCGTAGTTTACACCATATATATATGTCTTTCTTAGTATGGTGGGTAGTCCTAGCATACTCGATGTAGTCCCCTATACGGGAACGATGCCGGGCATCGACTGGAGGCCTAAATAAATTAATATAAAATGAGCTACAAATCTTAAAATTGATATTTAAGCTAGCATTGCATGTATATGAGGTACACGTCTTTCTTGGCATAGCGGAGAAATCTGTGTTTTATGCAAGTACTTTGAAGACTCATACATGCTTTCTTATGGTGGGATAAAATGACATTTCTTCACCAATTGGGAATGTACAAAGTAGCATACAGAACGATATCGGGATCGATAAAATGCTATCAAAATTTTAGCTAAAATTCATACTTGTAATAAAACAAAAGCTAAGCAAATAGCACTGCTTAAATTCCCTAAAATAAAATTGATATCAAATTGAATTTTAAATTACAAATGAGAATGAATTTAAAGATTATATTTCAAATATATAAAGGACTAAACTCAAATGGATCTATGAAACTTGAATTGAATTTGAATTACATGAATTTAACCTTGTAATGTTCCATTTCAAATTATTTTGAAAGAAAAATTTGATTGAATAATTGAAGACTCGTAGTGAGATTGAAGCATAGCTTCCAATCATATTGTAATACCCGGAAAACAGAAAAAATAAATAAATAAATAAAATAAAAATGCGACGGTTGACCCATGAGATGGAAAAGTCAAAAGAAAACTTCGATTTCGTTTGCACCGAACAAAATCAACGAAAGAGGGAACGAGAGAGGAAGAAAAGAGGGAACACGACTTCCTTGCAATGTGCGTCGTGCGTGCAAGGCACGTCGCCGGCACCGAGGAAGAAGGAGGAGGGAGACCACTGTGCCCTAACCAGTATTCCGTGTGCCATGGAGGGAAGAAGAAGAAGGACTCCATGTCTAGAGGAAGAAGGAGTGAGGCGAGGAGTCGTCACGGGAGGAAAAGCGACCGATGCGTGACCTTAGAACAACGCGGGTCCTAGGGGCAAGCCGATTGAAAAAGAAAAGAAAAAAGGTAATGTATATATATATATATATATTTAATTAAAGTGAATTTTGATTTTATTGTTATTACGATCATGATTTAGGATGTTATAAGTTTAACAAGGAAAGTTAATTGAAAATGTTGTTATTGTAATATATATATATATATATATATATATATATATATATATATATATATATATATATATATATATATATATATATATATATATATATATATATATATATTTGAATTGCAGGATGAATCAAAGTTAAGTAATTAAGTATTAAACCTTTACATATAAAATATAATTGAAAATTTAATAAAACCTTAAACTTATGCTAAGTTATATTATCGTTAATTAATTTAGAATCATTTTAAAGAGTATGATAAATATTAAATGAAAATCAAATTTATCTATATTATGTTAATTAATTTAGAATCATTTTAAGGGGTATGATAAACATTAAATAAAATATATTAAGTCACTTTAACACTTAATATTTTACATTAAGAAAAATAATAGGATTAATAGGATTTAAAAGTATTATATGGCAAATTAGACATATCATTATATTAAATGAATTAAAGATTAATTTAACTTGATTTAGAAAATAGATAATGAATATTGATGAATATGAGCATCACATAATAAAAGCTATATGTAAGTATCATGTGAATAAAATAAAATAAATTACTTTCTAATATTGATCCAATCAATATTTTACTTTATAGTAATTTCAATTAAGGAAAGAAACATTAAAGGAAAGGATATTCAAGAAGAAACTGCAAATTAAAGTGAGTAATTATCTTCTTATATTTATGGTAAAAATATTTTTAATTTCTTGTGATGAAATGCATGTTTATATGATTATGACTTTTTTCTGTACTACAAGTTATTATTTTCCTGTTTCTTTATAAATTATGATATAGTTTACTGTATCTTCATGTTGGATAATAACCTGAATGCTAGATATTGTCAACATTTTATAAAGTTAAGCGATTTGTTACAACAACAACAACAACAACAAGCCTTAATCCCACTGGGTGGGTCTACATGAATCCTTCTCCATTGTGTCATATTATGTGTCAAATTCTCATCTAATTCAAGTATACTAAGATCATTATTTATACATCTTAACCAAGTCTTTTAGGTCTACCTCTTTCTTAACATAAAAAATCTAATGCATCTACTGTCTCTAATCATGGACGTAGGCGCTTTATGTGGCCAAACCATCTAAGCGACTCTCCCTAATCTTATCTACCCTTTGGAGCTACTCCAACTTTTTCCCAAACATACTCATTTTGCATTCTATCTATAAGAGTAAAGCCACTCATCCACCTGAGCATCCTCATCTTAACTTAGTCTTATGCTTCTCTTTTATTGGCCAACACGCACCATAAGTCATTGCGGGTCTTACCATCATCTTATAAAATTTTCACTTAAGTTTAAGTGGAACTTTTCTATCACATAATAGGCGGATGCATTCCTCCACTTCAACCATCCAACTTGAATTCTACTAATAACATCTCCCTCTATTTCACCATCATTTTGGACAATAGAGCCTAAATATCAATCGCTCACTCTTATTAATAACTTGATCACCTAAAGTCACAACACTATCACTAAAACTTCTACAACTAAAATTACACTCCATATATTCGGTTTTAGATCCTTAAGCGAAAACCTTTAGACTCTAAAGTTGACCTCCATAAATCAAGTTTCGTTGGACTCCCTCTAGTCTTATCAACAAGAAGAATGTCATCGACAAAAGCATACACCAAGGTACATCTTCTTGTAAATGCCTATAAGCATCCATAACTAAAGTAAAAAGATAAGGGCTTAATGTTGATCCTTGATGTAATCCAAGCTGAAATAGGAAAATATTTTGTCAATCCTCCTTGTGTTTGGACACAAGTAACAGCTCTAATATACATATCCTTAATAACTTGAATATAACCAATATTAACTCTTTTCTGTTCTAGAACTCTCCAAAGAATATCTCTTGAGACTTTATCATAAGCTTTCTCTAAATCAATAAATATCATATGTAGATCCTTCTTACTTTCTCTATGCTTCTCTATCAACTCTCTTAACAAATGTATAGCATCCATAGTAGATCTACGGCATGAAACCAAAGCGGTTTGAAACTTACGTATCACATCGTAACCTATGTTTAATTACTCTCTCCCATAATTTTAATGTGTGAGACATTAACTTAATTCCTCTATAATTTGCACACTCTTGTGCATCACCTTTATTCTTAAATAGAAATAGACTCTTTCTCCACTCATCGGCATCTTTTTAGTCTTTAAAATAACATTAAAAGATTTGTAAGCCAAGAAATTCCTTGATCTCTAAACATTTCCACACATCTATTGGAATATTATCAGGTCCTACACTTTTCCACATTTCATTTTCTTTAAAGCTTCACTAACTTGATTTACTAATCTGACGATAGAAATGAAATTCTATTATTGTTTAGGGTATTAAGGTTGCTAAAATCAATCTTTCGGATCCTTCATTGAAAAGTTTATCAAAATATCTCATCCACCTATTTTCAATATCTTTTCTAAGAAAAGCACTTTATTATTTTCATCCTTAATACTTGAACTATGTCTTTACTTCTCCTATCTCTTTGCTTGCTTATACATACATCTTTCACCTTCTTTGGTATCTAATCTATTGTATAAATCACTAAAAGCTAAATTTTTTTTCATCATATACTGCTTTCTTAGAATCTCTACCACTTTATATCTTTCCCAATTCTCATTTTACATCTAAACCAAGTTTTATAACAATGCTTCTTATTTTTTATCTTTTCTTGCACACTCTGACTCCACCACCAACTATTCTTATTAAAAGAAGATTTTCCTTTTGATTCTCCAAGCACATCTTTAGCAACTTGCTTAATTTCACTTGATATTTTTTCCCACATAATGTTAGCATCTTTATGAACACCCCAAATTCTAATATCTTGTAGCTTGCTCTTAAAAATATTTTTATTTGTGTTTTTTAAGTGTCCCCATCTAATCCTAGGACAATAATTTAGTTTACTTTTCTCTTACAACCTTTCATCTTAAAATCTAAAACTAATAGTCGATGTTGGGTACTTAAAATTTCACTTGGTATGACCTTACAATCTTTACAATTTAAGCGATCTATTTTTCTTATCGAAAATAATCAATCGTGTTTTACTAGATCCATTTTTAAAGTAACAATATGTTCATCTCTTTTCTTAAAAAAAGTATTAGCAACTACAAAATCATAAGCTAAAGCAAAATCTAATATTGTCTACCTTCTTCATTAGTAACTCCAAATCCATAACCACCATGAATACTTTTAAAATCTTCTACTACTCTACCAACATGTCCATTTAAATCTCCTCCAATAAATACTTTTTCTTCAAGAGGTATCATTTGTATTAATCCCTAATTCATTCCAAAATTTTTCTTTTACACCTCCAAGCCTACTTGAGGAGCATAGACACTTATAACATTGATAATCTTAGTATCAACAATAATCTTTAAAGCTATAATTCTATCTCCACATCTATTAATACTTATAACATTATCCTTCAAACTTTTATCTATAATCACACCTACACCATTTCTAGTTCTACTTTTACGAATACCAAAGTTTAAAACCTAAACTATCAATCTCCTTGGCCTTCTCACCAACCCATTTAGTTTCTTGAACACATAAAATATTTATCTTTCTATGAACCATAATATCTATTAATTCCATTAATTTACACGTAAGACATATTTAAGATCCTAACCTAATTCTAGTTTCATGGACTAACTTCTTTGCATCCGTCAAAATGTGGGAACCCTTATTTTTGCACAGGCGTAGATGTGACTCTCACATTTTTTTGTATTCAAGCCATCTGTGCGAGGGGGCATACGCATTCCAATGATTTAAAGGATTCATATCATGATTATTTCGACAAATTTCTTTTATACTAACCCTCCACTTTTGCATCCGGACTTGGGACCGGCAATGGTAGTATTCTTGATTCTTGTTAGTTATGAATTAATATGCATGTATAATTGTATGCTATGAATGTGTATGTTGATAGTGGAGTTCACCCTTTATATATACTAATTGGGGACTGATGTGCAAAAGAAAAGGGCCAATAAAATTGGCAAATGGTAATATACTTGTCCTTTGGATGAGTAGTAAAGATTTTGTTTTGGTAAGGGGACTGACTCTAAAATGGATGATAAAAATAAAAGTAAAATTTCACACGAAATGTTTATTTGTACATACCTCTCATATGTTTGATTGTTTGAGCAATTTCATTTATGTACATGTTATAAAAAAAACTGACATGCATATTAATTCTACCTTCTTGTTTACTATAGTATAACAGCATAATTGACTCACTGAATTTTATTCAATTGTTAATTATTTAATTTTTTTTCAGGTAACCATCCTAACTAAAATGGTTGATAGAAGGGAGAGTTATGTTTATCGTCGTAGAGAGACTATAGGAGATAGGTAATTATGTCAATTTTGTTGAATTATATTTAAATTGTATTTCATATGAATTTTGTTAGTCTATATATGTGTGGATAAATTGTTAAATAATCAGGATTATACTCTGCTTCTTATACGACGTGGAGATTTTGTTTAATATTGAAAATGTTAGGAAATATTTTCTTTTATCCGTCCGACCGTTTGTTCCCGCCTTGATATTCCAAGCTCCCGGGCCGAGTCGTGACACATATAAACCTAATTCAAATGAGACCTATAAAGGATGCTTACATTGTATTTGATAACTCACTAGATGAGTATGAATATAAAATTCTACAATCAAATAAGCTGTATTTTAACTTGCCTTGGATAAATTGAGAAGAATTGAAAGAATCTAAATGAAATTTACTAGGGATTTTATAATATGTTGATGAGTAAATGTAATTCCCTGCAACACATCATGCTAAATGAATTGAAAAAAGATCATTTTATATACATAAGGGGATTTATGATAGGCTTACAAACTAGTCTTTAAACATCAATGAAATATGATCAATAACTACATTGAACTTGTCAATTTACTAGTAAGCACATGAAGGCTTACAGAATGTTCAAGTGTTTGTATGCAAACAGTCAAATTGCTCGCTACTAAATATAAATTACACTCATCAATAGATAATTCAATTGCATTATGATTAACACAAATAATTGCAAGTGATCAAATAAACTTGAACAAGAGCTGCAATGGATTTGAAAACTCAATTAAATTTTATTGGAGTTTAAAGAATTTGATGAATCATTCTTTAAATGCAAATAAACCAATATTATTTTGGATGACTAAATGAAACTTGAAACAAAAATTGTCTAACACTACCGAATTCGCAACGCATCGTACAAGCTAATAGGAGACGTTATAAAGTATTTTAATGTGACCTCATATTTGAATTCATCTCTCAAAATACATTCAAATGATCATGAATTTTTAAATGAGATAAATAATACATGCATCACGATACAATCACACTAAAATTCATGTAAGTGTGTTATATAGATGCAATGAATACTATACAAATTTGCAACATCAGTGCACTAAAATTTGTGCAACTATATATTATAAATATACTAAAAATCATATATGAAAATGGACATGGGCCTGACATTATCTAACGCAAGAATTTAGTGCGATGATGCTACGGTTGATTCTCGGTTGATGACGGGTCGAGTTAACAAAACCTAATGATGTTATTATAGCTTTCTCCACTTGAGAAAATCTCTGAGAACTAATTTTGTCATATGATAGTATGACGAGAATCTCCTAATACCCTAATGATGTGTTGATTATGAATTTCAACTGGAGGGGTTATTATTATAAATATCCAAAATATTAATATCCAATCATTTCAAATTTAAAATTCTCGAAATATAAATCTAGATCTGATCCTCTATCTTAAGATTAATTGAGCTGACAGGATCTAGATCAATAAATTGAATGATAAAATGGGCTTATGCACCCCGATGATGGTTGTGTTGAATGTAGATTTTAACTGGATGGGACATCATCATTAAGTTACATTCAAAATTCAATGTCAAATTAATATGAATTCAAATTTCATGAAAATTCAAAAAAAAAAGATACAATAAAAGCTAAATTCAAATAATTAAATGAAATCCAACATCTAAAACATAAAACTAAAATCCAATCCATCCGCAACTATTTGTCGGAGGTGATAAATTGAAAAGACTCTAACTCACAAAAAGAGTCAATGTCAAACCAAGTATATTACTATATTCACACTCAAATAATCTCATGGTAAGGACGTGACATATGTCTTCTATCCACGTGGTTTGGCCAGTAGGCTCTATATATGATATGGTTTCAACCAGAGTTCTTTAATCGAGTGGTTCACTGTCAAATGACACCATTATATTACAGTCACGATTGTAGCCCGTATGTTCTTCAATGGCTTAACCACTTTGAGTTGTGAATGATAAGTGTATTTGATAAGGCATAAAGCCATCTATTAACTAAGGTAAACTTAAGATTGTCTCCCTAGATAAATACCACCCCATGTCTACAAGAATTACTTGAACGATATAACCCAAGATTGCTAATAGAGATCCTTCGATCAAGTTGAGTTGACTACCTCCTCTGATTAAGTAGACTAGGGACCATGATAGTCCGAGATGACAGAACTATGGGATCTTGATCAGGCGCGTCACCATTCTCCCAACCATCTGTTTTAAGTTAAATAATGATGAATTTCATAAACCTAAATTCCAAAACTCCACATGATGCTACTGTACGCTAAACAATTAGCGCCTAACGACTAGCCTTAATCGAAAGTTCTCTCTCAGCATTGGGAGGGGTAATTAACTATAGGTGTTTTGCGTATAAGAAACCTAAAACTAGATCTAAAGTTCTCACAAAATGAGGGTGAAATCTCTGGGTAGTGTCTTATCCATTCTTTCATCTACCTTCTGAAAATTTGACCGACATTAATCCAACTCTCTTCATCGAGAAGTCAGTGACGAATTTTTGAAACCCACAATGAGATAGACAATAAAATAATTATTAAATATGAGAAACATGCTCCTTTGATATTCAGGCTTATTTAGGAAGCTCAAAGTTAAGTGCAACTAACAATTCTTAGTTGATTAGATATGTTGTACTTATGGCATCCACCAAGAAAGCTTTAGGAAGACCTACATGCAATCTTGTGTTATGACATCCACCCAGAAAGCTTTGGAAAGACCTACATGCAATCTTGTGCTCCTTGTATATTCATTAATAGTTTTATTTATTCTATAAATTTTTTATTTTGTGGTGTTAATGAGATCATTCTCCCATATGGATCCTCCAAGTGAAGCAAAAATTTTTGAATTCTATAAAGTCATTCCTTATTATTTTTAGATCATAGCTTGATTTTATCTTCAATTTCTTTTTCTCTGAGCTTTACTTCCCAAAATAGTAAGTATGTTAGATTTATTTTAATACAATAAATCCATATCTTTCTAGTGTAGTAGCGATCACGGTAACATAATACTAGGACATTTTAAGGAAGTGAAGAGAAAGACCTCCATATATTTATGTGCACTAACACAAACCCTTTTAGATCTGTGTTTCTCTCTTAGACTTTAAGAAATTGACAATCTTTATTTCGTAAATAATTTTCATATAAGTTGGAGTCAACAAATCTCAAACATGGAATTTTATCTTTTATAGTGAAGAATCTTTTTTTTTTGCTCATAAAACCTTACCTTTGGTACCATAGAATCAAATCTAATATTGCACTAATCATGGTCGATAGTATTCATGTATTAGTGGTATGAGAGAGTAAATGTCTTGTAGCACCAAGCAATCAATAACTTTTCATCACTTTTCATGCATTAGACTGAAATTGATAGGGTATCTTCTATAGTTAGTTGCACAAAAGAGATTAAGTTTCTCCTCAAACCAGAAATACGTTTTACTTTATGATTTTCCATGTATTTCATTTGTTATCTTACTCATTGCATCTCTAATACCCATACTTCCCGAGGACTCACATTAGCAAGTAACACTTTCCATAACTCCTTATGCAAAAATTTATCATTAAATTTTTATTTAAAGATGAATAGAAAAATGACTTGAGTTGAATGTCCATGTATCTGTAGGCTATTGGAAATAAGTAATAATGTATCTGAATGTTAAATATTCAAAAGGTTCAATTGCCTCCTCAAGATTGAGTTTAAATTCATTGAGGTGATTGATAGCCAAAACTCTTGACCTCCTGAGATTGAAAATTTTGTACATTGTGTACATTATTTGATTGTGAAGGATTTTAACACTCACTACAATGGTCTTGTTGAGGATGTTGAAGCCAACATTATATTGAGGAATAGTTGAATGAACTTCATAAAATTCTTGATCATTAACTCTCAATGTCTATGGCATTACTCTCATCAACAGTGATGGCACTTTATCTAATATAAATAGTCTTTAATTTGCATCTTCCAAAACATGTATTTCATCTATCAAACTTGTTGATTTTGATCTTCATCTTGCAGACTTGAATCAAAACTCTAATACCAATTCTCGGGATAGTAAAATAATTTTGAGCGAAATTAAATGAAGATAGAACAAATAGAATATTGATCACAATAAGACACAAGTTTATGTAGTTTGCTGAAATCCACTTATGTCCATGACTATAAAAAGAGCTAATATTTCATTATACATCCAAAGAGATAATTTATCTTTATAAAGTTAAATATAATGATAGAGATACAACTTTATTTATGTTAATGACTGAAAGGGAATGCAACCGACTACTACAAATGTGGATTGGAAATAGAGAAGATATTATTATTGCTACTATTACTCTCTTTCTTTCTCCATTGCAACAATTGAAATGAATTTTGATAGAACTGAAATTAGTAGCATGTTCTTGAAGAAATAAAAGACATTCCTCTTGCAAGAACCTAAAAAACCCCTCTCTCAATTGGCAACCTCCTCTCCTCTTTCTCTCTTCTCTCTGTTGTGGTTATATGATGCAAAGCCCCTATCCCCCAAATTCTCATTAATAATGGTAACAAAGAAACCAAAAACTAAATATAAGATCTCTCAAGCAATAATTAGATCTTCTTGAGATTTTATATTAATACAAAATCTTCAAACTATTCTCATATCCCACAAATAAAATAGTAAAAGCTTTGCAACTAGATAGAAAATTCATCCACATCTTATAAATAGTTTTTCAAGGAGAAATTTTAGCTCCACATCATTAAAATAAGTCATCAATGTTTTGAGATCAATGCACAAAAAATCAAAAATCAATGTTTAACATAATATTGCCCACAGATTTTGCTAGTTATGATTACTAAAACTAATGAACGATAGGATAAATATAAAATACCAATTATTGGGATGTTATGGAAGTTTACAAATAAAAGCTAAATGGAAAATGAGCAAGCTAAATTCCATTCACACCTCAAGTGAAGCTAGTGTGGCTGTGAAGCTAGTGTGGGCATCACACCTCAAGTGATGCTAGTGTCGTGAAGAGGCTACTTGGGGTGACCCAATTGATTGATAGATGGGGACGCTCTAGTAGGGTTTGATTTGGAGTGGTAATATAGATGTGCAACTGATAGAATTACCTTAAATATGAATTTTACCATTTGAATTTGCAATGAAAGACAAAATATCATAAAAAAGAAATTAGCAAGTCCAAGTATAGAGAATCATCCCTTTAGAAAACAACTCCACATTCTGTAAGCAATTTTCCAAGCACTCTAATCCTCTTGATGATCACCTTTCAAATATGACCACCAAACCTCGATACCAAACTTGGTGTGGGTTGTGGAAGGGGCCACTTGGGGTGATACAATTGGTGAATGAGAACTCTCTAAGATGCTTAGAGAGTAGGGAAAACTTTGGTATGGTTTAATTTGGAGGGATAATATGGATGCAATGGATTAGGACCAACCAACACAAGATATAAAGCAAACTCATTTCTGGACCCCAACTTCAAATACTTAATACTCCTTTTACAAAAGTCCAAATTATATGTAATCAAAAGAAATTTGTAGATGGGGATGTCTATTTATAATCTAAAATTTTTAATGAATTTTCATGAGATTTAGATTTTTTTTGAGAATTTCTCCGAAAACTAGTCATAGAGAAATCTATCTGGTTGATAGACTGGATTCACAATTAAGGTTGATTAAAGTTTAGAAAATAGTGAAATTAAACACAAATCAACACTTGAAAGTTAAAGACAACGGTGTTAAAAATTCTAGAGATTTTCACACATTTTCAAGTAGTTTAAGTACACAAAATAAATACCACAACAAAACTAGTTCAATTAGCCATAAGCATGGCCGACCACTCCTAAAATTTAGAAAACAGCTTTTTCATGGAAGGAAATTATGGGAAACAATTTTCTAACATATAAAAGATCATCAACAATAACCTACAACAAGAGTTTCACAAAAAACACAAGTGCATAAAATAGAACTTTTCACCAAAGTAGCAAGTAAACCACCAATTTTTTTCTTAACGTTGGAAAGCCACCAAGTCCCAATGCTTAGATATTTCTCTTTCAATTTTGGTTCAAAATGTCATTAACTTCATTCCATAGTAGTAATCAAGGGTTTAATATACACAAATTCAAAATTACAAGTTAGGATAGAGTGTGGTGGGGGCCGGCCACTTGGGAGTAACCATTCCCTCATTCCTAACTAGTAGATCCATGCAAATTTTAATTGTAATTAATTTGTTTCAATGAATAAACTATAATTCTCATTCAAACTCCCCTCCCTTAATACATTACACCATACACAACAACTTAACATAGATTACATGAGACAATGCAATAATTTCATGATACACAATAGAAATAAAGTACAAAAACAACAAGTCTTCCATGGTCTTCAAGGTTTCAAGCTATGTTTTTTCTTATAAACTTCTTGCATCTTGTGATTGTTCCATCATAATTAACCTTCATTTTCCATACTTTAACTATTGTGATTGGACCTCTTTATACTTGTGATCCTTGTGATACACTATTTTCCATGGACTCAAAGAACTCTTATTTGAAGAATTAAAATCCAAGTAATTTATTACAAGCTCAAGTGCTAACTTCTCAAAATCATATCTAGTTAATCAGGTGTCTTCTATGGGTGACTTGTCTCTCCATCTCATTAAAAACCTATTATCTCCACTTTGATTTATCTCATCTTTGATGATATGATTCACCTCAAAGAATAAATATTGATTTGACACCTGTAATAAATAATTTTATTTTCTGGCAAAAGGTTCATCCTGCACATGTGGAAGATGGCTAACTCCTTTAAATGATATTAGATCTTCCACATTAAAAACCAGGCTAATAAACATGTCTTTTGGCAATTCAAAAGAATATGCATTTGTGCTAATTTTTTAACAATCTCAAATAGCTCACATGCCCTAAATTGCAGTTTTCTAAATTGTGTTAATGGATACCTCACAAGACGGAAGTTTTAAATTTGTTCTTTATTTCAACATATTTTATATTGGTGAGTTTCAATTATTGTTTGACACTTTCATGAAAGCTTTAGATATCGTTTACAAATATAAATGCAAGGTCAAAAAATCTATATGAAGGAATGTTAAAATGGTCAAAGAGTTTCTTATAATTGTAGCCATAGATAATCTCAAAGATGTTTTACTTGTGGCCCTACAGACAGTATTATCATATGCCGATTCATTTGTAACAATATGTAAGTCCTAATTTCCTAATCTTCTACCCACCAAACTTCTTAAAAGGTTTCATAAACTCATGTTCACTACTTTAGTTTGACCATCAGTTTGGAGGTAAAAAGCGAAAAAGAACTTTAGTGTTATGCCCATAAACTTTCAACATGTTTTTCAAAAAATAAGATATGAACTATACATCTAGGTCAAAAACAATTATGAAAGAGAATCCATATATTCTAACAATCTCCTTAAAAAATAACCTTTTTATATGAGATGCATCATTGGATTTTGGTCGATATAGGAAGTGAGTCATCTTCAAGAAATAGTCTACCATAATAAATATACTAGCACATCTTCTTGATGTCCTAAGAAGCATAAGTACATAATCCATGAAAATATGCTCTCAAGGTCTAAATAGAATAGGTAAAGCACAATATTTTCCTACTATTGCTTGATACTTTTGGCTTTCTTATAGGTATAACATTGGGTTACAACTCTTTCAACATCTCTCTTCAATGATGACCAATAAAATTTATGATCTAGTAGGTGTATTATTTTTAGCCTTTTAAAATGTCTTACTACACCTCCTAAATGCAACTCAATGATAAGAAATATTCGCAATGAAGACCTAGGGATGCACAATCTCTTCTTCTTTATAAAGATATCATCTATCACTACATAGTCACCACTTATACTAATAAATGATAAATCCTTTTGGGTATGCTCTAAATATATTAAATGAAAATCTAGGTATACCTGATAATCATCCTTTAGCCTCTCAAATCCTAAAATTTGAAATTCTAATGTGATTATTTAAGTAACTCTAAAATGTGCATTTGCAAGCATGTTCTCTACCATAGATTTATGTTTAAAAACAAATGTCAAATCTTAAAGGTATTTTACTCATTTTGCAAGTCTACAGTTGAACTTCTTTTGGGTATTAATAAATTTTTGATCATGATGACTAGTGTCAAGAATGAACTCTCTATGCAGTAGATAATATCTTTAATATTTCAAAGTATGAACAATAGCATAAAATTTGCTATCATATATAGTATATTTAGTTTGCATCATTCAGCTTTTCAATATAAACAATTATAGAATAATTCTCTTGATTAAGTATACCTCTTATTTCAACACCAAAAGTATCATAAATGATCTCAAATATTTTATTAAAATTTTAAAGTTTAAGCACTAGAGATCAGATCATAAAAACTCTTATTTTATAGCTTTCTGTGCAAATAAAGTCCAAATAAATTTATCCTTCTTCAAAATATATGTGATTGGAGCTACAATCATACTGAAATTTATAATAAACCTCATATAAATATTATCTAAGCTATGAAAACTATGGGCATCAGTAAAATTCTTCGGAGTTGATCAATCTAATAATATGGCTTAAATTTTTGTAAGGTCTGTCTTCAAGTCATCTGCAGTCAATTATAAATCCATGGAAGGTAACCTCTGACTGACAAAAAAAATTTTCTTAAAATTGATATAAAACGTAGCTTCTTTTACTTTGATCAAACTTATCTTAAGATGATCGATGCACCTTCTCTCTATGATTAAATATAAGAATATCATCAAAAAGACCACTAAAAATAATTTAATATATGGCTTCAAAACTATATTCATCAATCTCATGAATGTCTTAGGTGCATTAAATAATCCAAAATGCATAAATAACCATTCATATAGTACATCAAGGGTATCTTATTAGTTTTTCTAAAATAATACTATTGTAAAATGATGTGAAGTAAAAAAAAAACTCTCTAAATATAATATTGAATCGTACCTTTTCTACTCTAATATCTTAGGACAAATATGATAGAATAGAATTCACAAAGTCTAGATCAAACACAGTCACCCTAGTAGTAGGAAATGATAATATAATTAACAAAAGCTTTACACTCTTTTTCTACCTAAGCTTTAGTTGGATCTCAGAACTAGACTTGTGTGAAGAAATGAGGACATGTTTATATATTGGCATTATAGAAAATAGTTTTATAATCTTTTTATTATATTTAAAGAAAAATATGTTCTTTAGACCAAAATGAATTACATTTAGATCATAAAGTCAATGCCTGTTTAACAAGATATGTACTATGTCCATGAGTAATCACACCAAATACAATCTTCATAGCTAGCTATCTTAATAGGCACAAGACTTCTAATTACGATGGGTAAAATAAGTGATTCGCTATAGAAAGTATATAGAAATAACACAACCCCTATCTATCACTAACTTGCATCTCTTCTCTTTATGAATCACATACATCTACAACAATAATAAACCCTTATCCTTACATGACTCTTTTTTTTTTCTCCATTGTCATATTAACTATCATATTCTTCTTTAATTCTAATAAAATAAGATCATTTTTTATACTTCCCAACTAAGTATTTTTATGTCTATCTCTACCTTTCTTAACATAGATCGAATCTAATACATCTACTCTCCTCACTAATGCTGGAGGTGGGTGTTCTTTCTTTTGGCGAGATCGAGAGAAGTTGGGTATTGAAAGTGAGAAAAAAAAATATGTTGGATAACTAACGCTCCCACCAAGGACTGTCAAAGTTTGGCCACCAAGCTCTCAAATCACAAAAATAACTCAAATAATTTGTAATTGCTAAAAAGATCTCTTTTCATTCTAGTAATGTGGTCTATTTATAGTCATTACAAACATCTTGTAAAAGAAAAGAATTCAAAACATGGAGGGAAAGGTAGGTGGCTACATTAATGTGAAGCATTAAGTTGTCTTATTATTTTATGTTATCCACTCATGTCACATGTTATTATTATATGTGGATTCAACCATCTCATATATCATGCTTTGAATTTTTAAATTCAAAATTTCAAACCTAGAGTTTCTAGAAGAAAATTAAAAATTACATAAATAAAAAAAGATGAAATCATAAAATGGGTCTTAGCAAGCTAATGGGCTAAGTCTTCTTCTTTCTTAAATTTTCTTGGGCTTTAGCTTGAGATCTTATAAATGGACCTTGAGCTTTAATTTCTAGATTCATATGATGTTCTACATCAACTCCATTGGGCTAAATTGAACTCTGCTCTGTAGAGTTGAAATCTAAGAAGTCTTCTACTAATTGTGGGGCTAAATTCTCCAAATCAGTACAAGTCAACCATGTGTCTTCAGTTGGTGGCTTATTCTTCCAATGAACTAGAAAATGATGTTCAGAAGCTGGATTAATGGTTGTTTCCTCAGTGATGATATAGCCAATTTCAAAGAAAGAGGGCTTCTATAAGTACGGTGCTATATCTTCTACTAAAGAGTTAGACTAAACAAGTGGAGGTTGCTAATTCCTTCATATGATAGAATATCTTCAATATTAATAACTGGTTGAATGAGCATATCGTGGTAAATCAAGGTGATAAGCATCAGTTACAATTTTCTTAAGAATTTTAAACGGACCACAAGCTCGTGCATGTAATTTCTTATATTTTGTTGTTTGATAATGTTTAGGCCGAATGTGAATCCATGCATAATCACCTTCTTTATATTCTTTCATTGAATGATTATGATTTTTCCTTAGAAGCATAGGTTTCATTAGTTATAGTAATTTGTTTTCTTATATCTTTATGGAGGCTTTGAAAATCTTTAGCAAATGAGAATATTGCATCAGAAAATACATGAGATGGTATGTTTGTTATATCTATTGATCGTCATGGGTTTTGACCATAGACTATCTCAAATGGTGATTTTTTGTAGTTCTAGAAACAGTAGTATTATAGGAAAATTATGAGGTTGGTAAATATAAATCTCAATTTCTTAAACTTTTACCTACAAAGCATCTAAGCAAATTTCCTAAGGTACGATTGACTATTTTAGTTTGTCCATCAGTTTATGGGTGAAAGTCAAAAGAAAATTTTAATTTGGCATGTAATAATTTTCATAATATTTTTCAAAAATATTAGACAAATCTAACATCTCTATCAGAAATAATGGTTAAAGGGAGACTATGGAGTCGCACAATTTTCTTAAAAAATAATTTGGCTATATAAAAAGTAATATTTATTTTTGAAAAAGGCAAAAAGTGCATCATTTTTGAGAACTTATCATATTATTGAGCTTTCTTAAGTAATCCTAGAATAAAATTCATTGATAAGTCTTCCCAAGGCCAACAAGGAACAAGTAAGGCAGTATATTATCCAGACTTTTGTTTGATAGTTTTAGCCTGTTTAGAAATTAAGTATTAAGCCACTAATTTTTGAACATCTCGTTTTAATGAAGGCCAGTAAAATCTATTTTCTAATATCATATGATCTTATCTTTTCCAAAATGACCAACGTGCACCTTCAACATATAGCTCGGTGATAATGAATTCTCTAAGAAAAGATCGAGAATGCATAGTTATTTTACTTTATATAAATATTCATTTGTTATCAAAAATATTCCTTGTAAAATTATTGATTTATCTAGGTGTTCAAAATAAATTAGGTGAAAGTCAAGACACATAATATAATCTTCTTTAATTCTATCAAATCGAGATTTTCAATTCTAAAGGAAATTATTAGATTTACCACGGATAAAGCATCAAGTTTATTCTTAATTTCAAACTTATGCTTTAGAACAAAAGAGTAATCTTGTAAAAATTCAACCCATTTTTGCATGACTTAACTTTTGGTTGAGTATTAATGAATTTTAAGATATGATGATCAATTAAGTATAAATTCTTTATGTAAGAGATAGTGTCGCCAATGCCTTAAGGATTGAATTACAACATAAAACTCTCTATCATAAGTGGAATATTATTGTTTGGCTTCATTTAACTTCTCACTGATGATTCTCTTGACTTAAAATTTCACATATCCTAATTCTTGAAGCATCGCATGTCACTTCAAAAACTTTAGAAAAATCAGAAAGCCTAAAGATTAGTGCAGAGATGATAAGAACTTTAATTTGCTCTAAGGCCTTTTGTGCATTAGGAGTCCAACAAAATTTATCTAATTTTAGTATATCAATTATCAAAGCAATAATGATACTAAAATTCTTGATAATCTCTGATAAAAAGTGGCTAAACCATGAACAGTAAAATTTTTAGGTGACGGCCAATCTAAGACTGTTTTTACTTTAGAAAGATCAAGTTTAAGTCCAGTAGTGGATATAATAAAACCTAAAAAGATTATCTCAGCTTGCAAAAGGAAACACTTTTTTAAATTAATGTATAATTTTTTTTGTCTAAGTATTTCAAAGACTTTTTGTAAGTGTTGTAGATGCTCATTTTCACTTGGACTAAAATTCAGAATATTATCAAAATACACCACCAAACACTTACTTATATATGGTTTAAGAACAGTATTCATTAACCCTCATAAATGTGCTAGGAGCATTTGAAAGTTCAAAGGGGATGACAAGTCATTCATAAAATCCATCAGGGGTCTTAAAAGCCGTCTTCCACTCATCTCTGTGGGCCCCGAAAATTCGCCACCGACCTCTCAATGAAGAAAGTGATTTAAGGTGTCAGTGTAATTTTCATAAGGTAGATGGAATGGTAGATAAGACACTACCCAGAGATTTCGTCCTCATTTTTTAGGACTTTAGATCTGGTTCCAATTTTCCTATAGGCGCAAGCACCTATAGTTAATTACCTCTCTCAATGCTGAGAGAGAACTTTCGATTAAGGATAGTCATTAGATTGCTAAATGCATAGCATATAGTAGCAGCACATTGAGTTTAAAATTGTGAATTTATGGAATTTATCATTTTTAACTTAAAGCGGATAGTTGGGGGAATGATGATGAGCTCGATCTATATCTCATAGTCTTCCGTGCGTGGTCCCCTAGTCTACTTAGTCGAAGAGGTAAACCCAACCTGACGGCAGAAGGATCATCTACATGAATTACGTCATTCAAGGGAACCTTGTAGACCTGGGGTGATGTTTGTCTAAGAAGACAAGTTTAAGTCCACCTTAGCTAACAGAAGACTTTTTGCCCTATCAAGTATACCCTATGGTTCACAACTCAAAGCGAGCCATTGGAAACATCAGCTCTGATCATGCAAGTAATATAGTGGTCATTTGGCGGCAACCACGGTCGAAGACTCACAGTGTAACTTCATCATGTGAAGCTACTTGGCCAAGCAACGTATTCGAGGACACCACGCCCCGCATGAGATTGTTTGAGAGTGAATATAATTGTGTACTTGATTTGACATTGGCTCGTGAGAATTTTCTTAATTTGTCACTTCCGATAAACAATTATGGAAGGTGGGTTGGATTTTTAGCTTTAAGTTTTTTTCTACCTTGATGATTTTCAATTAGTCATTTTGAGCTTAATAATTCATCAAAATTCTCATTTAGATTGATATTTAACTTATATTAATTTGATTTGAAATAACAATCACGTTTTGATAAAAGTATCCCCTCCGATTGAAATCTTCATTCAACACAGTCATCATCAGGGTCTACATATTATTTGATCATTTAATTTATTATTTCAGATCCTGTCGACTCTATTAATTTAGTAATAGAGGATCATATCTTGTCATATGATAGAATTAGCTTCTCAGATAATCTTATTTAGTTGAAATTTTTATAAAATTATTATTGAATTTTTAAATTTTGTTAACCTGACCCGATCCTAAGATCCCAACCAGAAATTAACCCGCGCAACATTCTCAGACACTAAGTTTAAGCATTCAGCGTAGTGTCAGGGCCCATGCAGGTGTATTTAATTCATCATTACTTTAAGCTTAAGGGATTTGTATAATATTACTTATTTTGACTAAATTTCATTCCAGGTATATAATTTTAGATAAAATTTTGACAGCATTCGACAGCCTCCTAGCATCGTCCCCACATAGAGGGCTACAAAGGGGATTGGGCATGCCCACCATGCCAAGAAAGATATGTATGGGTGGTGTAAACATCACGGCTGACTGTGTCATCCCACCATGCCAAGAAAGGCATATATGGGTCTATGAAACATATGCATGTAACACAGATTTCTAAATCACGCCAAGAAATACGTGTACAGGTACTTATATACTTGCAATGTCA
This sequence comes from Cymbidium sinense, assembly GCA_021442155.1. Lineage (NCBI taxonomy): Eukaryota > Viridiplantae > Streptophyta > Magnoliopsida > Asparagales > Orchidaceae > Cymbidium > Cymbidium sinense. Next base: position 149,719,558 of record CM038222.1, read on the forward strand.
AGTTAAAATATTAATTTTAGCTTTATAGTTGAATTTTTATTAAGCAGTCTATGCCTCCTATCAGTGTAAAAATTTGGCAACATTTTGACATCATCCCCGTCCCATATAGATGGCCGGGTATCTTGGGTTTGTCTGAGAAAGGCGTGTATGGCGTGAATCATCATCCATACCAAGACATGCAGGCTCTAAAATCGAAAGCAATTTCCACGCCAAAAAATGTAATGCATACCTGTAATGTTAGTTTAAATAACAATTTTATATTACGGCATGTCTTTATGTTAAGCTGCAGTCCCCTGGTGTGAAGTTTGGCAATTTAAGATCCCGGCGTCTTCTTGTATAGGGGGCTACTTGAGTATCTTTGGGTCGCCCACGCCAAGAAAAGACGCGGGTATAAATCACGCCTAAATGCCTTCCCATGCCAAGAAAGGCATGTATGGGGCTCTAAGATACCTGCTGAAACAGATTTCCTCGCCACACCAAGAAAGGCGTGTACGGGTACTTTTTCACATTCAAGCAAGTATAGATTTTTTCGCCACGCCAAGAATGGTGTGAACGGATACTTATAGTCAACACAGCCAGCGAAAGCGGGCATGCGCTTGAGCTTCAGCGGGCCGCGCCGCGTGAACAATGTCGTCTGATGATTTTCTACAATAACTTCGCTACGTGTTTTCATTACAGTCGATGGGATGATTTAAAACCTCGGCGGCCGCGAGAAAGACGCAGGCGAAGAGGGGAGAGAGAGAGAGAGGGAGAGATGGTGAAAGAAAGAGATAAGAGCTTACGGGACAGAGGGAGATGGCCAACGGTGGGTTTTGGAGAATAGGAAAAATTAGAGATAGGATAATAAGAGGAGGTATTTATAGAAATTATTATTTAATTATTTTATTAGTCTGTCTGGATTTTTCGATTATTACATATGCATTATATATGTCGATTGTAGGTTACTCTAATGTTCCGGACGCAACGATGTAATCCGTTTCATGATCGGAGGCCGTTTGGTTCAAGTCAGCATTGAATCTGGGTCAATTTCAGTTTAAATTTGCGCATCATCGCTCCGTCGTTCGATATTCGCAAAGACTCATCCAAATTAAGCGTGGACAGTCTCATTTAAAATGTTTCAACATTTCAACGCTAATGACGAAATCAATTTCACAAACGGAGGTCGTTTAGGCAACGTCGCAGCTTTCCGACCTTGATATGCGGGTAGGCGCTTCAATGGCTCTCCTTCTTGATTGGTCGACTGTCGAATAATGTAAGATGCATATTCTAATCAATTTCGACGTTCTGAACTCAATGGCGGAGTCCGTTGGTCAATCAAAGATCATTTCGACTAATTTTCGGCACCGTCGAGTGTATTTCAGCTTCGATTTGCATGTCGAAACTCGTCGAATTTACCTTGTGAGTTCGACTTAACTTATGGCGCATGCATGGAGGTCAACAAATGCCCCCTAACAAATATGATTCGCACATAGAGCGAGTCATATTTGTTGAAAAATGGTTGACCCTTTGGGCTGGCTATGGGTCTTGGATCACTTCAACTTTCAACTTCCATGGGTTCACTGAAAAACTTCTTCCACCATCTACTCTCTGCTTCGATGGATTCGCTAAAAGTCTCTTTCTTTTGTGTCTTCATAGATTTGGATTTCATCTGACCTAGCTTCATGCTTGACCGGGTTGGATGAAGAGTCGGTTTATTTGCTTTGAAATTTGAAGTTCCTTCTGTCCTAGCTTTAAGCTTGACGGGCTTGATGAAGGACCGACTTGATTTGTTTATATTACTTGTCGAAGTGTATATGCGCCTAAGTCCTATGATTCGCTTTGGTTCGTTGATGGGTGCATCTGATTGACGACCTTAGGCTCATATAGGTCAATGTTAAGTTATCAGTCTAGCAATGTGTGCTTTAACAGACTGAATAATCACGAAAACCCTTTAATTCGGTCATTGCCTTTGTGTGAACTATGGAATCGCTTCCTCGGTCCTATGCTTTTTGCTTTTGCGGACTTGATGAGGGAATTGGCTTTGATCTGTGCTTCATGCTTGATCAGATCATTTGAAAAGAGATTGAAATATCACCTTGCAGACAATATATAGATTGATTTTGCGTCTAAATTGAGAGTTTTCAGTTGTCGGTCGTCGATCGAGTGGAAAGATCTCTTAAATTTTAGTTGCTTGTAGTCACTAAAATTTGGATTGGTTTGAGATTGAGCAGTATCATCATTGGGTAGGTCTCTTTCACCGCCTTTTCTTGCGGCTTGTTGAGTGAGGAGAGCGTCAGCAACTCGGCCATTTGTGGGCTTATTGAGTCTGATATTTAGAACCCACTCGAGTCTTCGACTTAAACTGTGATGGCTTGGTTGTCTTGTCATCAGACTAACGAACGGGGGCTCTTTCACTACGGCATTTTCTTATAACTTTTTGAGTGAGGAGAGCGTCAGCAACTGGGCCATTTATAAGCTTGTTGAATTCGACCTTTAGAACCCATCGTGTCCTAAACTTGAAGACGTAGGGGTTGATGTTTTTCCAACTTAATTGGTTGAAGCTTTTGAAATTGGGAGTTCTTCTGACTTGATCTTAGATATTTGAAGAATCTTGGAGAGAAACTTTTGACATTTAGGACTGTCTTTTTGTGCATTAAGTAGATTCTTTTGTTCTTATACAACTTTAACAATAATAATTATATAGATATATTTCGGGATCTCAAAAAGCTCCTAAATGCATATACAAGATCTCATGTTTCTGGGGAAGGATTGAAACTTTGATTTATAAAAACTAAAAAAATGTCTCATGTCTAATTGGGGGATTGCAAACTAGTTCAAAATGTATTACAGAGTTTAAACTTCTTTAATACAAATAAATGGAACTCATTCTGATTATTATATATATTTATCTAAGGATCTCGACTTGAAGCACGATGTCAACTTAGCTAAATATATAAAAAATGCCCTCTCTAGAGGCTTTGATGCTTTCTTTCTTTAAGAGAATCTTCAAGTGACTTTACATGTGTATTTGGCATTAAAGCCTTACTAGTGCAAGATTTATTTAAGTATTTATATACTTATCCACAATCAGTTGTGATATTTATTGAAATATCGACCATTGATTGGTGACATCAGTCATTGACCATTCTTGTCAATAAGCTGGCAGACTCCTCCTTCATACATCTTCTCTATGATGTAAAGACCTTTCCAGTTAGCTTCAAATTTACCATCGATCTTGCGATGAGAGATGATTGACCTTCTCAGCACTAGAACCAATTCACCTTTCTGGAATGTCCAAGGACGTACTGAACTATTGAATGCTTTAGACATCCTCACTCGGTAGACTTTTAAACTTTGTTGAGCTTGGAGTCTAACTCTGTCAAGCGCATCCAACTCTTCCATTTGCAGGCGAGCATTCTCGTCTTGAGTAAAATTGAATTGGACTACCAAGTGATGGTAGCTCAACTTATAACAGACTTCAACTCCAAATGTTAGAGCAAAAGGAGTAGCCTTGATTAGCGTTTTGTAAGTTATTCTATATGCTTAGAGTGCTTCCATCATTTTAATGTGCCGCTCTCTTTTATTCTTCGTAAGAATCTTTTTGAGCAACTTCACTAAGATTTTATTGAAAGCCTTTGCCAAACCATTGGCCCTTGGATTGTAGATTGATGAGTACCGCCAATCAATTTTGTATCGATCAGCAAATTTGTATATCTTTGCACTCTTGAAAGTCAAGTCGTTGTCTGAAATGATTCATAGTCATTGGTGAAGAAGTCAATGACTCAATCAGCAGTGACTTCTTTAAACGGAGCGACTTCAACCCACTTGGAGAAGCAGTCAGTAGATGCTAGAATGAACCGATGTCCGACTAATGATGGAGGGTCAATCGGTCCAATTATATCTGTGCCCTAACTTTCGAACGGCCAGGACGCTATTGTTGGGTGTAGAAGATTCGGAGGTTGATGAATGAGATCATTGGCATTCACGGCATCTATTGGCATGATCTATGCAGTTTTTCATCATTGAAGGTCAATAGTAACCTATCCTTTTAATTTTTGTTATCATTTTGGGACTTGATTGATGTGCCTCACAAAGTTCTCATGAATGTCAGACATAACTTTATTGACTTCATCCGTCCCTAAGCATCGCAACCACATTTGTTCAAAAGATCTACGGTACAATGTATCATTAACATAGGCACGTTGGATTCTTTTTGTAATCTGCGTGGCTAATGATTTATTGCTTAGAAATTTGCTTTCTTTGAAATAATCGATGAAGGGTTGTCTCCGATCATCAAGCTCTTCCACTATGAAAGCTTCGCATGATTTGTTTGTAATAATTTTAAGATTTTTCTCTCTCTTAAGTTTGATATCCCCTCTACCTACAAGGAGTATGGATTTACTTATAGTAGAACTCAACGAGTGGACACTTCAATCAACACATCGCCGTCGTCCGTGTTCGTCATCTCTTTTACTAGCTTGGCCAGACAATCTGCTTTACTATTATTTGATCGAGAAACTCGAGCTAGTTTAATGTTTGGAATTTGTTTCATGAGCTCAAGCACTCGCCAATGATAGTACGCCAATTCAAGCTTTTTAATCGTATAGAGACCCAACACTTTGTTGATTACCAATTGAGAGTCTCCAAAGATTCTTAAATTTTGGATGTCGATAATAACACCTTCGAGACCTGCCACCAATACCTCATATTCAGCTTCATTATTGGTTCTTGGCTCAGTCAGCCTGTATGAACGTCTCATTATGCCACCTTCCGGTGTTATGAAGACGAGGCCAATGACAGCTCTTACTTTTAGCAGGTTTGAGGCTGAGCAAACTTAATAGATGATGCACAGTCGAAATATATTTCCCAAATCAGTAGCCTTTCTCTTTCATGAATAAGCATAATATGTTCATCAGGTAAATCATCATTGACTGCTGAATCTGCTGAGATATGATGTGCAGCAAGAAAATCTACTAATATTTACCCCTTAATAACTTTCTAAGATACATATATAATATCAAATTGTAATAGGAGTACTGCCCATCGTGCCAAACGACCTGTCAATGCTGATCTTGTTATCAAGAACTCCAACGGATCGATCTTTGAGATGAGTGTTATCTTATGTGACAACATATAATGTCGAAGCTTCTGGGCAGTGAAGATAAGTGCAAGACAGTGTTTCTCGATCGGAGAGTACTTTGCCTCGGCTCCTATCAATCTTCGACTGACATAGTACAGCGCATTTTCTTTGCCTTCTTCATTGTGTTATGCAAGCAATGCTCTGAGGGATTCTTTTAGTGCAGCTGTATATAGAATAAGAGGCTTTCCTGGGATTGGCGTCGCCAGAATTGGTGGATTTAACAGGTATCTCTTGATGCTATCGAATGCTTCTTGACATTCGTCGTCCCACTTAAATGGTGCATTCTTTTTCATCAATTTAGCAAATGGTTGACACCTACCAGACATATTTGATATGAAGCGCCAGATGAATGCCAAATGTCCCTGCACAGAACGAAGTTGATGAAGATTCTTCGGTGGTGGCATATCCACTATCGCTTCGATTTTATTATGATCGATCTCAATTCCTCTATGCCGCACCACATAGCCAATGAACTTTCCAGAAGAAACCCCAAATGCACATTTAAGAGGGTTCATCTTGAGATCGTACTGCCTAATTCTTTCGAAGACCATCTTCATGTCATCAAAATGATCTTCTCGATTTATGCTCATGACGACGAAGTCATCCACATAGCATTCTACTTTCTGATGAATCAACTCGTCGAAGATGCGTGTCATGGCCCTCTAATATGTAGCTCCAGCATTCTTCAATCTGAAGGGCATGATTGTGTAGCAGTATATACTAATTGGCGTCCTAAATGATGTGTGTTTCTCGTCTTCAGAAGTCATCTTGATTTGATTGTTCCCGATGATCCATCCATAAATGAGAACATATCGTAGTTGGAAGTATTGTCTACTAGTAGTTCTGATATTGGAAGCGAAAAATCATCTTTTAGGTACGCCTTATTTAGGTCCCGAAAGTCAATGCAGACACGGATTTGGCTGTTCTTCCTAATTGGGATAATGTTGGCAATCCAATGTGCATACTTCTCCTCCCGGATGAAGCTTGCTTCGATCAGCTTCTTAGTTTTTGCAATTACCCATTATTCAATCTCCAATCTCATTCATCTAAGAGTTTGTTTAACAAGCGTTTCATCTGGTTTAATGACAAGTTTATGAACTACCACCTCAGGAGATAAGCCTAGCATTTCAGAGTATGTCTAAGCAAAGCAGTCCTTGAATTCACATAGCAAAACTTTCATTTCTTCAACCTTTTCATCAGGCAAAATGGCACTGACGAAAGTTGGGCAAGGATCATCCTTTGTTCCCAAGTTGATTTCCTTCAACTCATCCAGGGTAGTTGATTGTCCACCATCTTCAAGCTCTTCTGGCGCTAGCTTGGCTTTTACCTCATCATCATTTGTAAAATTGACTTCATAAGGATTATCTTCATATTCAATCTCAGTATCAATCTCTTCTTCTATTACCGCATAACAGATTTTTCTTTGACGATATTTACGTCGGATGTATCCAAGACCTTTAGATGTATGATTATCACACTTTTGCGAGATCTGTGGACTTTTTAAACCCTAGAGGGTATCAAAGAAGTGGGCTCGCCATTTGTTTGTTCCAATATCGACTCCCAATTTGTGCATCATCTTGCGAATCCTTGGAGGATAATTTTTTGGCATTCTTATGAGAACCATATCATCAGATTCATCAAATTGGATGAGTCAATCAGAATCCAAGTGATAGCACTCCTCAGACTTGTAAAATGAAATTCCATGTTCATTACTTCCAGGCAAAGGAGGCACATAGAAGGTCTTTCTTTCAATCAATGTGGATTTCCGTGGAGTGATTTCTTTGAAGTGTTGAAAAGGAAACACGATCACTAATGATTCTTCGATATCAGCAATTATCATCCTTCTTAAAGAGATACACTGAACTTCACTTTCATAGGTAGGTTCAGAATCATACTCAAGATCTAAGTATTCCATAATTTTCTTTCCTTTCACTAGAGACTTGTTGGCTCCCTTAGGCCCAACGGGAGGATCATCCTCTTCTTCTTCTGTGTCACTACTCAGATGAGAGACTAGCCTTTTCAACTTATGTGATGCACTAGCTGTTTTAGGAAGAGTCAGCGTCGCATTCTTTCTTTCTTTTTCTTTCTTCACTTCTTTTTGTTGTTTTGCAACCTTTGAGGTAGAAGCTTGAGCTCCTTCAACAAATAGTATTTTGCATCTTCATAAATTTTAACTTCATGGATTGCAAATAGCTGAAGATTGCCAGAAATTATGTGTTCTTCCTCGTCTCTTATGTATTTCATGCATTGGTGCAAAGTAGATAGGACTATTCCGTACTCATGCAGCCAAGGGCAACAACAAGGCCTTGAACGAGGTGTCAACATCAATGACGTGGAATTTGACTTCTGTGTAAAATTTCCCGAATCTTAATGGCAAGATAAACGATCCGAGAGTCTTTTTCCCTTTTTCATTGAAGCCGTGGATCATTAATTTGTCTCTTCCTAGATGTTGAATGTCAAGAGACAATCCCTTCAATGCTTTCAGACTCATGAGATTGACAGATGAATCTAGATCAATTAGAATTTGATTGATTATGACATCATCGCTCTCTGTAGAGACATATAGCGGGTGATTGTGTTCTGATATTCTGAGCATAAGATCCTCCTCAAAGAAGGTGATTGTCGAAAGGTCTTGAGATTGTAATACTTCAGTCATACATCGCTCGGTGAAGTACGCTTCATATTTCTCCGGATTTTTAAGAGCCTGAATTAAGGTTTCACGGAGATCCTGCGACATCAAAAGTGTCTCATCCACACTCAATTGTGCAGAGATCTTCCTCGAGTGCGACAGGATGTTGTAATCAATCCCTTTATCTATGTTAGACTTCTTCTTTGGATCTTTGAGAATGATATTTTCATTAACATCTATGTTCTTGTCATTGTCTTTATTTGACGTTCCTTTCTTCTGTGATGATGATAGCACCTTGCCACTTATTAGCTGTAATGAGGCTGCTCTATCTGGCTCAAATTCTTCTGAATAAGTTTCCCCTTCAGAATCACTGTTTATGCCTGAGAATCGGATGGAGCCTTCAGAATCACTTCCCAGTTTTATGCCCTTCATCAATGGCGATATTGAAGACTCTGGCTCATCTTCCTCCGGAAAGCATAAGTCTTCTTCCGAGCTATTATCTATTTGCTTCACCATCAGGCAAGGCTTGAATGACACATCATTGGTGGTTCTTCTTCTTGGATTATCTTGAAGAAATGGATTCCATCGAGGAGTATCCAAGGACGCTGAGATAACCTGACAGACTTCTCCAGAAAGAGATTCTTCGACATCATCTCTTCATCATTTGTTTCAATGATTTGGAGTCCTGACATGAAATCAGCAAGCTTAATTGATTGTCTTGCTGGTCATTGATATTCTTCAAGATTATTAATAATCTTTTAGGTAGTAGATTTCTTCTTCATTTTCTTTTGTTTGGTTGGTCTTTTAGGAGTTATTGGCGAGTTTTGGATAGCTTCTCGGGCGACCAATCACCACACTTCAAGCGTAACCTTTTGATGTAGATTCTACCTTTGGTTCCAGCACCGATTCAAGTGGAGATTTCCATCTGACACCCGGAACGCCTTCTAATTACTTCAGCATCTTCATAATTTTCTTTGAGATCCTAGTCTCCCATTTGTCATTCTCAACTGTCTTTTCTTTTGCTTTATCTTTCTACGGGAGCACGGAAGAGGATGTAACCACCCTTGTTGATTCTTTCTTTGGGTGAATAAGAACGTTGTTGGATAGCATGAATTCACCTCTCCTGTATTTACTTTCCAGACAGTCTTTGAATACATAGCAATCTTCTATAGGGTGGCTAACAACCCGATGATATGGATAATAATTTGAACAATAATTTGGACTACCAATTCATCCTGACTCTTCAGGTATTTTACATTCTAGCAACTTCAACCCTGCCTTGAGTGCTTGCTAGAATAGTTTGGCCACACTTACCCTTTTGAATGAGTATTCCTTATTCATCTTCTCCTTAAGAGATGGATGCACTCAATCATCATCTCCTAATGATTGTCTTGGGTGGTCACCATACTTGAAAGTTTTGGGTTTATCATATTGCCCCCGAGAACTAATTTCAGTTGAGAATTGAAGGATTGTTTAACTTTCTCTTCAAAATAGATAGGTTGTTTCCCCTTATCTACATTGTAAGTTGCTCTGCTTTCTCTATTTGAATCATATGAAGCAGTGTGAGATTCACTCCTCCTTGATTCTGAGAACTTCCCTTTCTTTGTTCTGTCTAGATGACTTTCGAGCCTAGAAAGATTAAGCTTTTCAAATTTTGCCACTCGATCTAGTAGTTCTTGGAAGGTGGTGATGGAAGTCATGCATAAATAGGGTGTTATTTTATCATCAATGTTGCCCATTAGCAGTTGAATTGCATGATCTTCTTCCAACTGTTGCTCGTACTTCATACTCATGTTTCGCCAGCGAGTTATGTACTTTGTAACTGAGTAGTTCTTCTTTCTCTTCTCTAGGGCGAGATCAGCTATTGTAATCTTTCTGACTACACTAGCAAATCTTTTGATGAACATTGCCTCCATTTCATGAATGTCTTGAGTCATTTGGCAACTCTGCATTATCACTCAGCGTTAAGTTAAAGCTGCATGGAACAACGGCGTCATTACCCCAGTATTACCACAAGTTGCTTTAAATTATGGTAAGTACTACCTGGGGTTACCGTTGTCATCAAATGAATGGAATTTTGGCACTGAGTAACCTTTAGGATACGACACTTGGTCATACTCTGCAGGATATGGGTGACCTCTATTCACCAATTTCTTCACCTGTTCTGTACCTTTGACAGCTTTGATTTTTGACTTATGATGATTTCGAGTTGTATAGCTGTCAGTGGCTCAGATGTGCTCAATATTTGCTAGAGAATGGGTGGAGCATTCAGTTGATTAACTTTGTTTCTACCATTATGAGCACTTTATGCTCCAGAAGTTTGTGGCGCTTGCTCAACAGGTGGATTGATGGGTGTAGTGTTAGTTGTTTGATGATTGGCTGGAGAAACTAATGTCGGCATTGCGGCAACGTTCCTTTGCATCATTTGCATCATGAGATTCATCTGCATCATCATCTAATTCATCTTTGAATTTAGCTGAGAGATCTCTTTATCCTTCGCTTTCATCTGCCGTCACATTTGCTTTTGCACCTGAGCAAGTGTAGCAGTGTCGGCGAATAGCGCGTTATCTTCTTCTTTTTGTTCCTCTTCTAGCTCGTCACTTGAGGAGGAAATAAAAGGTTCTGCTTTCGTTTGACCTGGTGCTGGTTCTTCGATGTGGATAGGAGGTGCGGCTCCATGGCCTTGGATCGTCTTGGTAGATGATTCTCCAATGTGTTGTACAATATACACCACATCTACCCCCATGATATCTTCTTCATCTTCCTCTTCTTGTTGCAGCCTTATCTCTGATCAACGTCTCCATTTGATTTCAGGCTCAGACTGTGGGACGAACGTCTCCTCGATCGGAGAGCTACTGTCAAAATCAAGGAAAGATCGTTTAGGTTGATGATAGGATTTCCTGGAGGAGTCTCCAGGGTATCGACTACAATGAGTCTCATTAACTATAACATTCTTTTTAGGAACCCATTCCTATTGGGCCCTGTCATCAACGGATCTCCAAATATGCAAACCGGATGTCACGCCTTTTTGCCTTTCTGTGGCAACTTCTTCTTGAAACTTCGGCTTCCATACTTGTTTTCCCTTCGGTGACTTTTCGACGGATTCCGAGCGTGGTTGGTGTCACTCGATGTTCCGCGGGGGCTTGTTTTGTAACTCACAATTCTTACTATCTTTGATAATAGCTTTTGCAGTGGAGCATTATTGGCTTCTCTAATAATTGATCTTTAATATCTCTTCTTCAAAAGGCCTTATTCTTTTACAACTTTCAACACCTTGTACACTCTAGAGGATAAAGTCTTAGGATGCCTCCTTTGTGAGGTTGGAGCTTAGTACCGTTGCTCCCAGAATGATTGCTTAATATCACCAGTAAAGCTATTCATTTTCACCCACTTGAGATTTTTAAATTTGTTGCTTTTTGTAGTAAAGTTGGTTGTGTAACAGAGGGGCCAGGTGAGAGCTGATGGGCTCGCAGCTCAACATTCCTTCTCTGCCTTATGGTCAGCTTTCTTCCAAAAGTCGAGGCTTCGGCATCATGTTAGCCTTGTGCAAAGGGCAATGTCGGCAGGGAAGTAGCGTTCAGATGCACTACTGAAATTGTTTACCCAGTTATCATTCTCTTCATGGCTGGAGCTTCAGTGTGTCCCAACCTTTCAAATACAGAGGCTCTCTTTCGAGAAACCTTAACAGCAATAGCGATACGAGCTTTGGTAGACTTGGCCTGTTGCACGGGTTGATGTGCAAATTGAGCATGATTGCCTCGCGGCCTAGCAGCAGTTCAAGCAGTAATTGCTGGGAAATCCAAGCTACCAAATTGTATAGTAGCTCCAACATCCCCGGTGTTGATGTGACATTAAAGCGAATGTTGGCTCTGCTAGAGAATGGTGTGTTCTAAAGATCCATCTACGAAATAAAAGATGGAGATTAATAATCAGTAATTGATATATCATCCCACACTTTCATGATGTAAAGATATAACAGAATAAATATGTTAGAATATTAAAGTAAGTTATATATAAAATAAAATCTTGAAAATTTCAGAATTATGTTCTTCATAAAAATGATTTTAAATTTTAACTGATTTTATTTTATAAATAACTTTAAATTTTAATTTTATTATACTCCACAGCTCAAATTCAACTAGCTAAAGATGAAAAGAAATCATCCCAGCGAGTCAGAAATCGTGAAGCAAAATTGTCACCACCTCTCAATGAAGAGAGTGATTTAAGGTGTAGGTGTAATTTTCAAAAGGCAGATGGAATAGTAGATAAGACACTACCCAGAGATTTCGTCCTCATTTTATGAGGACTTTAGATCTGGTTTCAGGTTTCCTATAGGCGCAAGCACCTATAGTAATTACCCCTCTCAATGCTGAGAGAGAACTTTCGATTAAGGTTAGTCGTTAGATTGTTAAATGCATAGCCTATAGTAGCAACACATGGAATTTAAAATTGTGAATTTATGAAATTTATCATTTTTAACTTAAAGCGGATGGTTAGGGGAACGTGACGCGTCCAATCTAGATCCCATGATTCCGTCATCCCGGGCTGTCGTGATCCCTAGTCTACTTAGTCAAAGGAGGTAGTCGACCCATGACCGAATGATCATTGTTAGTAGTCATATGTTGCGTCGTTCAAGAGAACTTTGTAGACTTGGGGTGGTGTTTGTCTAAGGAGATAAGTTTAAGTCCACCTTAGCTAACAAAGGACTTTTTGCCCTATCAAGTACACCCTATGGTTCACAACTCAAAGGGCAGAGCCATTGGGGAGCATCCGGGCTACAGTCATGACCGTAATATAGTGAGGTCATTTGGCGACAACCACCCGGCCAAAAGACTGGTCGTAACTGCATCATATGGAGCCTACTGGCCAAGCAACGCAATCAGAGGACACGAGCGTTCTTACTGGCATGAGATTATTTAAGAGTGAATATAATTGTATACTTAATTTGACATTAGCTCCTTTGAGAGCTAGAATTTTTTTTATTTGTCACCTCTGATAAATAATTATAGAAGGTGGGTTAGATTTTTAGCTTTAAGTTTTTTCTAACTTCATAATTTTCATTTAATCATTTTGAGCTTAATAATTCATCAGAATTCTCATTTAGATTGATATTTAACTTATATTAATTTGATTTGAAATAATAATCACGTTTTGATGAAAGTATCCCCTCTGATTGAAATCTTCATTCAACACAACCATCATCGGGATATATATATTATTTGATCATTTAATTTATTGTTTCAGATCCTGTCGACTCCATTAGTTTAATAATAGTGGATCAGATCTACTGTCATATGACAGAATTAGCTTCTCAGATATTTTATTTATTTAAAATTCTTATAAAATTATTATTAAATTTTTAGGTTTTGTTAACCCAGACCCGGTCCTAAGACCCAACGGGGAATCAACCCGTGCAGCATCCTCAGACACTAAGTTTAAATATTCAGCATAGTGTTAGGGCCCATGTGGGTATATTTAATTCATCATTAATTTAAGCTTAAGGGATTTGTATAATATTAGTTGTTTTGACTGAATTTCATTCCAATTATAGAATTTTAGATAAAATTTTGACAGTATTTCGACAGTCTTCCGGCATTGTCCCCACATAATGGGCTACAACGAGTGGGTCTACCCACCATGCCAAGAAAGACATGTATGGGTGGTGTAAATACCACGATCGAATGCGTCATCTCACCATGCCAAGAAGGGCATGTATGGGTCTATGAAACACGTGCATGTAACACAGATTTTCCTACCACGCTAAGAAAGGCGTGTACAGGTACTTCTATACTTGCAATGTCAAGTTAAAACATTAATTTTAGCTTTATAATTGAATTTTTATAAAGTAATTTATGCCTCCTGTCTGTGTAAAAATTTGGCAGTATTTCGACAGCATCCCGACATCATCCCCGTATAGGGGGCTGTTTCGGGTATATTGGGTCTACCCACTATGCCGAGAAAAGCGTATATGGGTCGTATAAACCATGACCTGAATGCGCCATCCCGCCATGCTGTGAAAGATATATATGGGGCTTTAAAGTACCTGCTAAAACAAATTTTTCCACCGCGCCAAGAAAGGCATGAACGGATACTTATATACCTGCAATGTTAGTTTAAATGACAATTTTATATTACGACATTGCTTTATGTCGAACTGCATAGGTCCCCCTGTCGGTGTGAAGTTTGGCAGCATCCCGATGTTGTCCCCGTATAAGGGACTCTACAGGTATGCTAGGCATGCCCACCACGTCAAGCCGTGTATGGGTGGTATAAACCACGACCTGTATGCGTCTTCCCACCATACTAAGAAAGGTATGTATGGGGCTATAAGGTATCTGCTGAAACAGATTTTCCCGACACGTCAAGAAAAGTGTGTACGGATACTTATTTAAACACTACACCCACGGGCTGGTGCAATGACCTTTGCACACATTTCACTATATTTTGGTCATACAACACATTTCAAAGGAATGCCTTAACATTAACACAATGTGTTATATGATTCATCATGATTTTCGATAAGTTTTACACTGGCTATCGACTACCTAACATAGCCCTCCACTTTTCTCATCTAAGACTTCAGAGCCGACAATGACAATATTGATTACTAGAAATCAGAATGAGATATTTTCTAAACTTTTGCTTTATAATTATTTTATTTTATTTTTAAATTAATAAGTATGAAATATTATATGCTTATTTTATTGGTTTATTTTACTCAATACATCATCCGCAAAGCAACAACCAAATAGAGGCCGCCAAGAAGAAGATCCTCAACCTATTCAAAAGGAAGGTGGAAGGCGACAAAGCTAAGTTGGTTGACACGCTATCTGTCATACTCTAGGCTCTTAGGAGGACTACCACCAATGCAACAGGGCATTCTCCATTCGAGTTATCACATGTAATGGAAATTGTCTTGCCTGTTGAGTACAAACTCCACAGCCAGAAGATCATAACAATGAAAACACTAAGAGGCGATGATGGTGAGTTGGAAAAGACAAATTCTAAAGCCATGGAAGACACACTTGACATACTCGAAGAACTGAGAATTGAACCGTCATTAAGGCAAGACGAATCAAAAAGGAGAATAGTGAAATACTATAATCTCCATATATAAGAAAAGCAATTTAAGAACAACAATCTAATATTAAAGAAAGTAGATGCCACGGCTTGACAATAAGGCAAGAGGAATCAAAGAGAAGAATGGTGAAATACTATAATCTCTATATAAAAGAGAAGCACTTTAAGAACATCAATCTAATATTGAAGAAAGTGGATGTCACAGCTCGACAAAACGCCTTGGAATAGTTCACCCATAACTGGGATGAACTATTCATAATCAAAGAACAAGTTGACCCTAGCGTATATTGATTGCAATCCTATTCAAGCAAAGACATCCCACTATGCGAAGGAAGGCGTATATGGGTCTTTGTAATTACACAAAAATACAGGTTTTCCCACCACGTCAAGAAAGATATGTACGGATATTTATGTACTTACAAACAAACACAAATTTCTCTCGACCACATTAAAAAAGATTTGTATGGATAATTATTTTAGCGGCCGATCACTCTCCTATACATCACACCTAGAAAGGTGCATATGAGATTTTCATCTACACAAGAACACAAATTTCCTCATCACATTGGAACAATGCGCATGAATACTTAATTTATAAATTTTCCCACCACGTTGGAACAGCATGCTCAGGCACTTAAATGATTTTTAGGAATTTTTATGTTTTATACCTTCAGTATGCAAAATGGAGTGGTGCGAGTGGCACGGATTTCGAGGTAAAGTGCATGGGTTTCAAGGCAAAGCAAGGTGGAGAATGGGAGAAATTTTTCCTCTCCTTACCTTTTTTTTGGCTATTTAGGTTTTAAAGAGAGAATGCTAGAGAGAGCGAGAGATAGCTAGAGAGGGAGATAGAGAGAGGATTGAGGGATGAATGTGAATCTCTCTTTCTCTGCTTAAATAGAAAAAAAAAATCTCTCTATGATTTTAGAGAGAGAGAGAGAGAAATCTCTATCTGTTTAGAGCTAGAAAAAAGAAAAGAGGTAGAGAGGTTGGGTTAGGAGAAAAAAGTGAGAAAGAGGGAGAGGATGCAAAGGTCAACCGGTTCAAGTTCAAACAATGGGAGGAAGGGAGGTAGGTTTGGAGTTAAAATCAAACACATGCTCTATCGCTTGCACAAGAATTGGGATGAGAGGAGGCAATGTAAGGGAAAGCGGCAGAGTTGGCGTGACTTGGTGGAGCAATCTATTTTTTGGGATGTGAGGTCGGCTGAACCTACTTCAGAAACAAGTCAAGTCAGATATATGAAGGGTGGAGATGTAAAAGAGACTGCAGCCTCAGCTTGCTTGTGTGGGCTAAGGAATAGTGATGAAGAGGGACAGAGTGAGCTTGTGCATGAGTTCGGATGACAAGATCGAGAAGAAAAGGTGTGTGCAAGAAGTGGGAGATCGGGTGCCATCAGGGCGATGGGTAGAGTGGGGAGAAGGCAAGTTCTCACATGCTTCATAAAGAGTGTAAGGTCATGCGTAGGAGTGACCTCACAAGTCGGATGGGATAGGACCTCGACTAAGGGTGATTGTTGGCTAAGGGGATTAGCTATCACGATTAGGTGGAATTTATGCAAATTTTCTCAAAACTTGTGTAGAACTCAATGAAATCTCTCGTATGACGTCCCCATGCAATATGAGTCAATTTTAGGTAATTTTGACGTTTTGGGTGCAATAGCACAATCCATTTCCTGATCAGACGTCATTTGGATGATTTCGGCATCAATCAAATCAATTTCGACTTAAATTGTATGATCTCATATCGATCTACTCAGTGCTCACACATACTAGTCTAAAGACAAGTCTCATGTGATAGAATTCGATGTTTTGGTGACGTCGGAACGATCAATATCACAAATAAAGGTCGTTTGGACATTATTGTGGCCTTCCGACTCCGATATGCTTGCAAGAGCATCAACGGCTCATCTTCTCCATCAATCAATCATCGAATAGTGTGAAATAAATATATATTTCAATCAAACTTGATGTTTTGGATGCATTGGTGTAGTCTGTTTTATGATCGGAGATCGTTTCAATCAGTTTCACTAACAATCGAAGTATTTTAACTTTGATTTGCACAACATTGTGTTTGTAGTCTGTCAAACTTGTTATATTTACTTGTTTCGACTTGTGGACAAATGTGGACTTCAACAGGCTTGTTCCACACTGCCACTAGATCTCCTACAACTAAATTACACTCATATATTCGATTTTAGATCTGCTCAAATGAAAGCCTTTAGATTCTATGGTTGACCACCATAATTCAAGTTATTTTGAACTCCCTCTCTAGTCTTATCAACTTGAAGAATATCATCATCAAAAAAGTATACACCAAGGTACATCCTCTTGTAAATGTCTAGTAAGAACATTCATAACTAAAGAAAAAAATATGACCTTAAAGTAGATCTTTGATGAAATCCAACTGAAATAAAAAAAATACTTAGTCAATCCTCCTTGGATTTGAACACAAGTAACAACTCCAACATACATATCCTGAATGACTTGAATATATATAATATAAACTTGTTTCTTTTCTACAATTCTCCAAAGCGCTTCTCATGGCATTTTATCATATGTTTTCTCTAAATTAACAAATATTATATGTAGATCCTCCTTACACTCTCTATACTTCTCCATCAATCCTCTCAACAAATATATAACATCCATAGTAGACCAACCTTGCATGAATCTAAACTAATTTTGAAAAGCTTTTATATCACGTTATAACTTATGCTCAATTAATCTCTCATAATTTTAATGTATGGCGTATTAACTTAATTCTTCTAAAATTTGCACTCTTGTGTATTACCTTTATTCTTAAAAATAAGAATCAACAAATTCTTTTTCCACTCATCTAACAACTTTTTAGAGTTTAAAATAATATTAAAAAGTTTAGCAAGCTAAGAAATTCTTTGACCGCCTAAACATTTTCACACTTCTATTGAAATATCATTAGGTCCTACTACTTTATCACACTTCAATTTATTTTGAAAATCTCTTTCAACATCGAATTTACTATTATAATAATAAAAATAAAAATATCTAATTTATTTATGATACCAAGGTCGTTAAATTCAATTGTATTCTCACAATATTCATTGAAAAGTTTATTAAAATATCTTATCCACCTATATTGAATATCCTCTTCTACGAAAAGAATTTTTGATCTTCATATTTAATGCACTTCACTTGAACTAAATCTTTACTTCTCCTATATCTTTATTTGGCTAACTTAAACATGCAAATAAAGGTTTAATACACATTAATTCAAAATTACAAGTGAAGGGAGAAGTAAGGATAAAGTGGAATGGGGACCGATCACATGACTAACCATTCTCTCCTTCCTAGCAGCTAACCCCATGCTAATTTTAATTGAAATTAATAAATTTGCTTCAATTAAGTAAATATAATTCTCATTTAAACTCTCCTCCCCTAATGTATGACGCCATACCCAATAACTTAACATAGATTACATGAGACAATACAATAATGTCATGATATGCAACAAAAATAAAGTACACGAACAAGTCTTCCATGGTCTTCAATGTTTCAAGATAAGTTCCTTCCTATAAACTTCTTATTTCTTGTGATTGGGCCATCATGAATAGCTCTTGTAATTGGACCATCATAAATAGCTTCCATTTTCCTTATTTTAGCTCTTGTAATTGTACCTCTTTGTGTGCTCCTTATGCCATACTAGAAGCTAGTGGCCCAATGAACTCAAGTGCAATCTAAATTGGGCATCTCAAAAATCATCTACAATAAAAAAAGTAATTTTATTTTTGAGACATATGTTATTGTATTTAAAGGGTTGATCAAGATAAAAGTCACTTGCTAACATGCTTAAATTTGAGAATTATCTTATTCAAAGAAAAAGTGAATAAAGAAATTATATAACTAATCTTATAATATTGGATTGTGTAGCACAATCCATAGAAACAATTTGTTGAAAAAAAACAAGTAATCTCATTTTAATTAATTTAATAGACATAACATGTAAATGGTACTTTATAACGTTGATCACATAGTACCATATGTTTTATTCCGTGACTAAAATGGGTGTATCAATCAAATATTATTTGATTTACTTAGATCCATTATGATGTTGGATTGAACAATACTATATATGATTAATTCAAATTAATATCCTAGGAATCAATCAAGTAATATTCAATTCAAATAAATCTATGAATGAGATAAACTATGATATTAATCATAATATACAATATTTTAGTTCATATTCTAAATGGAAGTAATCAAACTATATAATTTTGTCATACAGTACAACTAGCCATTAATTTGGATTCAATAATAAATTGGTCTTAATTGTTGATTGCTTGCAATATACAAATGTTGATTCATAACATGGGATAATGATGGTCATGATAACCATGAGAAAACAAGAATTATTCAGTAGAAAAACTTTAAAGCACAGCTCTTGGGAAGAAAAATTTTAGAGAGCTTTTCCTTGACCAAGTCATCTTCCTCCTCACATTTTGATCTTAAAATTTGTAAATCTAGCTTGTATGTACATTGTTTTCAAAGAAAAATCTTAGATCTCAAAAGAGTTGTTTGTGAAAGGAAAGTTGTTCCAAAGGAGATGACCAATCTTGAATTGTTTATAATGAAACCCTAAAAAGATATGGATAACTGAAAAATATTTCAAATAGTTGGCCCTAACTTAGGTAAGACATGCTAATTTTGATGATGATATTGACTAATAAATTAACCTTGTATGTTAGCCCATAGCTTACTCAAACCATCTTGTCACACAAGTTGATAAACTGCAACAACTTGCAAAGAAATAGTAACAGCAGATGCTTAATCATTTCATAAATAAGTGGTTATCACTACAAATAATTAGAGTGACTTGTGTATAATTCTTGCAATTTATGAGTGAGGACATGATTAAAGCTTCTAAATAAAAATCTAAAATATTTATTGTAATAGCTATAAACAAAGCACCACATATTCTCAAGGAATTGTGTTGAATCTAGATTATGTGAGCTAAGATTCAGATAAATGCAGATTTTATTTTCTTCATTAAAGGGCGTTTCAAGACAATTAGATCATGTGATGAGAGATGATGGACAAGTTCTCCACTTCATTTGTTTTGAACGAATTACCATTCAATAGAGTAAATTCATGTTTGGATAATTCAACTGGATCAAATTATAATTTATGTTGTTTCTAACCATAAATGCCGATTAAAACACAAATGATTATGCAATATTTAATCAAAGAAATCAAATAATTTTCAACAAAAAAAAAGATGCAAAAGTCAAGCATTTAGGTGACTTCAAGTGTATCAGGCAATTGACCCTTCAGAGGATATTCACAGGTAGCTGTTTGGAATTATATATTGGATTCAAGTAAACTATAAAGACAATGAGACCACTCAGTGTAAAAGTTACGCATCTATGGACAAAAGTGCACCCCCAAAAGAGTAACTTCTAGAATGGCAATTGAATTGAAATCACATGTTCTTTCTCAAGTATTCAAAAAGTTATACATTTTTAATGTGAAAACGAAATGATTCAATTGGAAGATAAAGAACAAAGTTTTTCTTGTTTTATTGTAGACCTGCAATAATTCAATGTCAAATCTCCTCATCCTTGACCACATCTGTCAATTTCAAATTGCCGTTTCATGCTAATACACTGCCAGTAAGTCTTCACCCCATTCAGCTATCTAGGATTTTTGCTGTTGCAATCTATCTGTAAACACAATCTATATTACTTAAAAAGTATAAGAGCCTATTTTGGTGGATGCAAAGTAGCTACAAGAAAAGTTACGCAATAAATTAGATTTTTGGGTGTTTCATTCTACACCAAGTCGCTTGTGATCATAATAATGCTAATAAAAATGATAACGATAATGATAATAATAATGATCATAATAACAACTATAATAATAATACTAATAATAATAATGATCATAATAATGCCAATAAAAATGATATTAAAATTGATAACCATGATAATAATGATAACAACAATGATCATAATGATAATGATAATGATAATCATAATCATAATAGTTATAATAACAATAATCATGATGATAATTATAAAAATAATGATAATTATGATAATAATGATGATTATGATGATTGTAATGATATAATAACAATATTAATGATAATAATGATGATAATAATGACAATAATACTAATCATAATGATAATAATAATAATAATGATAGTAATGTTTATGATGATGATGATGATGATGATGATGATAATAATAAAAGAGTAAAATAGATGTAACCAATTCGAAAATATTTGCTTGATATACAATTTTATTTTCTCTGCAAATATCTAAAACCAATTAACACTATATTGTAGACTTAACATATAAATCATTTTGCTTTATTGCATATAAATCATATTGTAGACTTAATACTACCTTTGCCGGTCCCAAGTCTGGATGTGAAAAGTGGAGGGTTGCAATAGGTAGTCGACAACGAGCGTAAAACTTGTCAAAATAATCATGACATGAATCCTTTAAATCAATGTGTTAATGTTAGGCTTCCACAGCGTCTTTGTGAAATGCTGATGAAAAATGTGCAAGGGTCACTACATCGGCGTCCGAGTGCAGTGTTAAATAAGCAAGGGTTCCCACATTATGGACGGATGCGGGCAAAGAAGTTAGTCCATGAAACTAGAATTAGGTTAGGATCTTGGAATATAGTTACTCTTACAGGTAAATTAATGGAATTAATAGATATTAATATTTTATGTGTTCAAGAAACTAAATGGGTGAGGAGAAGGACAAGGAGATTGATAGTTTAGGTTTTAAACATTGGTATTCAGGTAGAAGTCGAACTAGAAATGGTGTAAGTGTGATTATAGATAAAAGTTTGAAGGATAATGTTAAAAATATTAATAGATGTGGAGATAAAATTATAACTTTAAAGATTATTGTTGATACTAAGATTATCAATGTTATAAGCATTTAGGCTCCTCAAGTAGGTTTGGCTGTAAGCATAGAAGAAAAATTTTGAAATGAATTAGAGAGATTAATACAAAAGATACCTCTTAAAGAAAAAGTATTTATTGGAGGACATTTAAATGGACATGTTGGTAGAGTGGTAGAAGATTTTAAAAGTATTCATGGTAGTCATAGATTTGGAGTGACTAATGAAGAAGGTAGGACTATATTAGATTTTGCCTTAGCTTATGATTTTGTAGTTGCTAATACTTTATTTAAGAAAAGATATGAACATATTAGTACTTATAAAAATGGATCTAGTAAAACACAGATTGATTATTTTCTGATAAGAAAAATAGATCGTTTAGATTGTAAAGATTTTAAGGTCATTCCAAGTGAAAGTTTAAGTACCCAACATCGATCGTTAATTTTAGATTTTAAGATGAAAGATTATAAGAGAAAAAATAAATCAAATTATTGTCCTAGGATTAGATTAGGGCACTTAAAGAACATAAATAAAAATATTTTTAAGAGCAAGCTACAAGAGCTTAGAATTTGGGATGTTCATAAGGAAGTTAATATTATGTGGGAAAAAGTAGCAAGTGTAATTAAGGAAGTTGCTAAAAATGTGTTTGGAGAATCAAAAGGAAAAATTTCTTTTAATAAAAATAGTTGGTGGTAGAGTCAGAGTGTACAAAAAAAGATAAGAAATAAGAAATATTGTTATAAAATTTGGTTTAGATGTAAAAATTTGGAGAATTGGGAAAGATATAAAGTAGTCTGTAGAGATTCTAAGAAAGCAATATATGATATAAAAAAAATTTAGCTTTTAGTGATTTATACAATAGATTAGATACCAAAGAAGGTGAAAGATGTATGTATAAGTTAGCCAACCAAAGAGATAGGAGAAGTAAAGACCTAGTTTAAGTGAGGTGTATTAAGGATGAAAATAATAAAATGATTTTCTTAGAAAAGGATATTGAAAGTAGGTGGATGAGATATTTTGATAAACTTTTCAATGAAGGATTTGAAAGTATGATTGATTTTAACAACCTTAATTCCCTAAACAAAAATAAAGAATTTTATTTTTATCATCGTATTAATAAATCTGAAATTAGAGAAGCTTTAAAGAAAATGAAATGTAAAAAGAACAGTAGGACCTGATGATATTCCAATAGAAGTATGGAAATGTTTAGGAGATCAAAGAATTTCTTAGCTTACAAATCTTTTTAATGTTATTTTAAAGACTAAAAAGATGTCAGATGAGAGGAGAAAGAATTTGTTGGTTCCTATATTTAAGAATAAAGGTGATGCACAATAATGTGCAAATTATAGAGGAATTAAGTTACTATGTCATACATTAAAATTATGGGAGAGAGTAATTGAGCATAGGTTACGATGTGATACAAAAGTTTCTCACAATCAGTTTGGTTTCATGCCAGGTAGATCTACAATGGATGCTATACATTTGTTAAGAGGTTTGATGGAGAAGTATAGAGAAAGTAAGGAGGATCTACATATGATATTTATTGATTTAGAGAAAGCTTATGGTAAAGTTTCAAGGGATGTTCTTTGAAGAGTTCTAGAACAGAAATGAGCTAATATTAGTTATATTTAAGTAATTAAGTTTATGTATACTAGAGTTGTTACTTGTGTCCAAACACAAGGAGGATTGACAAAATATTTTTCTATTTTAGTTGGATTACATCAAGGATCAGCTTTAAGCCCTTATCTTTTTGCTTTAGTTATGGATGTTCTTACTAGGCATTTACAGGAAGATGTACCTTGGCGTGCTTTTCGATGACATTCTTCTTGTTGATAAGACTAGAAAGGGAGTCCAAGAGAAACTTGAATTATGGAGGTCAACATTAGAGTCTAAAAGTTTTTGTTTAAGTAGATCTAAAACTGAATAAATGGAGTGTAATTTTAGTTGCAGAAGTTCTAGTGGTAGTGTTGTGACATTAGGTAAACAAGTCATTAATAAGAGTGAAAGATTTAGATATTTAGGCTCTATTGTTCAAAATGATGGTGAAATAGATGGAGATGTTATTAGTAGAATTCAAGTTGGATGGTTGAAGTGGAGGAATGCATCTGGGCTGTTGTGTGATAGAAAAGTTTCACTTAAACTTAAGTGAAAATTTTATAAGATGGTGGTAAGACCTGTAATGACTTATGGTGCAGAATGTTGGCCAATAAAAGAGAAGTATAAGACTAAGTTAAGTATTACAGAGATAAGGATGCTCAGGTGGATGAGAGGCTTTACTCTTAGAGATAAAATGTGAAATGAGTATGTTCGGGAAAAAGTTGGAGTAGCTCCAGTGACAAATAAGATTAGAAAGAGTCGCCTTAGATGGTTTGGCCACATAAAGCGTCGACCATTCGATGACCCGGTTAGAAGAGTAGATGCATTAGATTTTCCTTATGTTAAGAAAGGTAGAGGTAGACCTAAAAGGTTTGGTTAAGATGTATAAAAAATGACCTTAGTATACTTGAATTAAATGAGAATTTAACACATAATAAGACACAATGGAGGATTCATGTAGCCGACCCCACTTAGTGGGATAAAGGCTTATTGTTGTTGTTGTTGCAAATATGAAACCATCTTTAGACTTAACAACTGGCCAGGAAGTGGAATTTCCCTGTATGCATCTAAGGTCAAACATGTGACTCCCATCAAATGGCAGCCAAAAGATTTTGATTTTTTTTTTTTTTTTGTATTCTTTCTAGACTATGTTTACTTTCATTTTCTGAGGTTTGATTTTTCACAATTGTTTTTGTTGAGCAAGTTGTGCATAACACTATTAAGAATGCTAACTGAAAGAGATTAACTTACTCAATTAAGAGAAATGTAAGGAACAAATACTTGGTTATAAATATAATATATTAGGACCCAAAAGAATTCTAAGTGATCACATACAAAAGAAATGCCATTTGATTCTAGTAGAGTGATTGGTAATTTGAAAATAAATGTCATTTGCCCCCCTTTTTAGCCAATCCTCTCTTCCTATTGACCCTCATCTCTCTCAAACTGACAGGTTAGTTTCCTATTTCCCTCATATCTTATGTTAGTCATTCTTTGACGTTTTCTTTTTTCCAATTTTCTCAAACCTCTCTTCTCTCTCCCTAGTTCTTCCACTATAATGGATTTCTCCTTTCCTCATTACAATTAAAGCATCAAGTAGACCACAATTTTCATTCCACATATCAATCTAATTTATTTGTTTGGATCAAAAAGACTTTCTCACAAATTGAGTATATTGAAAGGGAGGATATGGAGGCATGTGAGTATGGCATAATGGTTCAGAGTTAAACTAGAATAGGTTAATAACATTAGAATATGGTTTGGTTCAGAGAAATTAACTGGGGAAGAGTGTGTATGAAGTTGCATCCATTGATGTAAACCAAATGAATAAATAATAGGTTCACTTCACTCATTCTCTTAGTTCAGGGATTGTTTAGTTTAGACTTTGATTGGATATATGGGAGTTTGAACAAGTCTAAAGTTTGAAATCTAAATAAGGCGGTTAAGCATTTTGTGAAGTGGTTGTGGAAGGAAGCTCAAGATTGCCTTCAGGAATTTTGGAGACGGAATTCCTACAGAATAATTTCTTGAGTTAGAAACACAAGACAATAACAGATATCAAATTGACTTGGACTTGTTTGAAAATCTTTCAAAATTGAAAAATTTACTTGCTCCTCAATTCGAACTTGACTCAAAACTGACATTAATTTTGATTGATTTAGTGCAGGTAAAATTACATTATACATAAATAATTATGTATTTTCGTTGCACATTGACTCACATTATATTTGCAGGAGTCAAGTAAAACTTGAAATCGGACTAAAATTGATTTCAAGTTAATATTGGACATAAAACTTGATTTGAATTGACTTGAATTGAAGTAAAATTTAGTCCTCCAGTAACATTTCAACCCTCCAAACTACGGTGTTTTTTTTTTCCAGCTCCAGGCAGTAATGAAGCATGGGATGCTTACTTCAAGATATGAGTGATCATGAGAATGTTTATCTGTCATTATATCATGATTATGTCTTTTATTTATGTTATTTGCATGTTACATCATTGTTCGTATTTGTCACATCAATTTTCGGGTGAAAAATTATAATGTCACGTGGAAATGGTGGTTATGTTTTCATTAGTAAAGCATACTATTGTATAATAATGACATACTCTTACAATGATGGTTGACTGTTGAATGAGGAAATGACAATTAAATGACATAAATTTGTATTGGGTTATGATGTTGGGTCACCCCTAAGGGAGCTGGAGGATGCCATAAAAATGACCAAATAATATCAGAAGTTTGAGGTTCCCAATATCACTTTGATTATTAAATAATTCATGTCTCAACTGAAATGCATTTATAATCATCCTAAAGCCTTATTCCACGGAGATAAGAACCAGACAAAATACTTGGGATATACGGGACCAGCATAGACTATTGCAAGAATATGGTGGAGGAGATGATTTATGGCATACAGGAGAAAAGGAGGCATTAATAATACCAATAGCAAAGGAAGGCAATATTGATGTACCAATGATGTCGTTGAAGCATAAGGATATTGGTGTCATAATTCATGCAGAGGGGTCTCTGCATCAAATGGCAAAAAAGAGAGCGTAAGTAATGAGAAAATAAAGGGCTTGCTCAACAACAATGGGAAATAAGTGTAGTGTTTGTTGAGAAAAAGAAATGGTTCTTTAGCAACAAGGACAACGAGTATGGTGTGGCTCAAGACAAGGAGGGAAAATAGAGTTAAATTGATAATCCAAAGGCTCAAGATAAAAAATGATGTCACAATAATGGAGGAAGACTGTAGATGTTCAATGTGGAACAAAAACCTCGAAGTCCCACTGAGTTTTGGATGAAGAAAATGGCTGCCGAGGGGATTAGGGAGGAGTTGTGGGTGCCAATTAGTCCAGTTGACAAAAGTCTTAAAAGTTGTTATCAAGATCTTGAGTTTGAATCCCACCTATATCATAAATAAAGTCCACCTTACGAACTTTACTAGGCAAAAAAAATAAAAAATAAAAAAGACTAGGGAGGAGCTTACAACATAGGCAACATCAACAAGGATGAGAAGAGACAATGAATGCACAATAGTTAAGACAGAAGTCCATTCAAATCCATATAGAAGCTTTCTACTAAATATATGTAATAGCAAAGAGCAGGAGTAATACCCATCACATGAAAAAGGGAAGGCAGAGAGCTACTTTCTGTAAGGTCAATTGAATTTATCTCAATCGTCCTTCCTGCATCCTTTTTATCACCAATTTCTTCTTTTAATTTTGAAGGAAATCAAGGTAGACACAGTTCAGCACTTCAGTCCAACATTGAACGGTTGACTGCTCATGCAATGTACATATGAGATGCATATGTCCTAGATGTACTAGCCAACATGCATGCGTTAATAGTTGAGGTCTGGATGCTACGTTCATATGATGGAAGTGCATATTTTATGCTGGTAAGAGGAGGTTATTACATTGAAGAATTTCTATCTTCTAAATGAAAAAAGAAGACACTTCTATAGTTCTTCTGCACATTATTAATACAGTTGAGCAATATAGTGATGTGCTGTGAGAAGTAGAAAATGACACATTTATCCTAACTTCCCAAGCAATATTACAATATAAAAAGATAAAAGAATAAAAAAAATTCAAGAGAAGTAAGAACATATGTAAAATTCAAACATGATTGACCAGAAAGTTGCATCCTAAAAAATATCAAATAAAACTAAGCAAACAGCAGACAAAAAAAACATTGCCATGGATTATCTTCCATTGTCATGTAGCCTTAAATATGACTTAATATGCGAATTAAACAGCTAGCCAAAAATAAGAGAATACTCAAAACTTCGATTTTACCACGCTATTAAGCAAATTATATGAACATCCAGTTGGACACGAGACTTACCACAATGTTTCTCCCATCAAGCACTGCCCTGGCACCACTTTCAATTCCACTTTGGATCAATCTGCATATACGATCCTTTGCCTGTTCATAAGAAACAATTGAAGGGCAAAAGGAAATATCCCATGCATGTCAAAGAGAAGCATCAAGAACAGGAAAATGCACAAGAAATTTCAATGTAACAAAAGGAAAAGAATTCCACATCAGAAAGTGAGGTTTGATAGATATACAAACACGGACAAATGCACAAGCACGCCGATGGTAACAGATAAATATGGACTAGTTTTTTATAAAATGATACTATTTAAGCAAATATTCCTTTAAACTTCACCTGTCTGCTGATGACAGGACCAAGGTCAGTCCCAGCCTTGACTCCGGCATTTACTTTCAAAGCTTGGGCACGTCCCTGAACAGGGCCAGAAAAACAAGGTAACACGATCCAATCTGCTTCTAAATTAAGCTTGATCAACCACAATTGTCAAAATGTATCAAATGAAAATCCAAAAAAAAATTCAAAGGCCTAATGATAGTACCATGGTCTTGATTCTCCAACAAACACAACGGTACTGAGTGCCATGCATCTTTGTCCAGCAGCTCCTAAACCAGCAGCAATTAAAGAAGTTAATGTTGCATCACTGTTTGCATCAGGCATGACAATGGCATGGTTCTTCGCACCCATATTTGACTGAGAAAGGTAATTAGATAACTCTATTACTTGTATGAAAGAAGTCTAATTCCCAATAGTTAAAATTAGTTAAGAAAAACTTGAGCATAGATTTGGAAGGATACGACATAAATTCTCATAAACAGGTTTACCTGAACACGCTTCCCTTTAGCGGCAGCTCTGGCATAAATGTACATTCCAGCCTACAGAGAGACGATAGACAAACACAAATTATTACCCATGGATAGGAAGTTCTATAATTGTTTCATCTGACAACAGCTACTTCCAACAATTTATTCATAGGATGCAGTCTTACATTTCCCTTCTACTTATGGCCTAATAACAGATGAGGTAATCTAAAACAATATGCTTCTTAAAACTTTAAAATATCTATAGCCACTGCTAAGAAACTTTACTTCGACTTAGAACATGATTGATTTCCTTGACATCTATAGCATTTTATAACAACCTTTCGGCCCAAATGTAAGTACACGTACAATGTCAAAACTCAAGTCCCAGCAATGACTGACCAGTATTTTTTTAACCTTCAGGGATTAAGCTCTCTCTATTGTATCTCTGGAAGGAATTATAAAATGTCAAATTCAGAGCAAGGTATGATTGAAAAAAGTAACACTCTTTCACACCAGTTCAAATTTAGGGCCCAAGACTAGTCCTAAATCGGACACACTTAACAGATGGAAAGAAAAACGTGATGCTATGAGATTATATGGACACGCCAGAGAACTGAAAAATCTATACAAAAATTGGTTAGTAAAAAGGTTGAACATACACACTGCATCAGAACCACTGGGACACAACCACTCCCTATGCATTGTACCACATTGCAGGCAGAAGTACAGGAACAATGAATCCCAAGTTCTAAGAAAGCCAACAAAAAGTTAAAACCATTCTCAAAAAGCGGAAGGTTTGCTTACTGTGTTTGAACCAACAAAAGATATGGCCCTGATATCATCATCATCACATATGTTGTTAACAATGTCCTGCCAATTCAACATATAATATACCCACAACAGCATGTTAATGAATGTACACATAGAAACTATAACATAAGAGAAAAAAAAACAAAGTAAAAGAGTACTGAGGGCCCCTCAAATTTTTTTAGTTATATATGCCAGATATGGAACCAAAAAAAACAAATGATAATGCATCCATCAAAGAAAACAAACGGATGCATCAACACTGGTGGACCAAGGATTTTAACGGGAACAAGATTTCGGTGGTGAGATTCCAAGAGTAATAAGAAAATATTTCTCAATTTCTTTTGAGGATGAAGATATATATATATATATTTTGTGTGTGTGTGTGTGTGTGTGTGTGTGTGTTTATGTTAATTGCCTTATATTAAATCACATAGAACAATATAGAGGACATGCTAAGATCCCCCGTAAAACATCAATTGTTACTTCTAGCTTACATTTGTACCATGAACGACATTCAAAACTCCACCCGGTAAGCCAGCCTCCAATGCTAGCTCGGCCAGTATCATTGCAGCACCTAAATAAAAATAACCAATATCCATCAATTCACGGATTTGATATATCTAGTTCAGCAAGTATTGCACTTACATACGTAAGTGTGATACAAAATTGCAAACGCCAAAGATCTTAATTACAGCATGTGTTTAAGCTACACAGTAATGATTAACCTATATTAGAGACAAGAAAAGTACAAAATCATCTCTAATATCAATGCCATTATCACTGAAATATCCCACAGAAAAGACTCTGAGGACCAAATTAGTAAAGAAATACTTGTGCATGCATGTTCCAATTTGATTAGCTGGGCTACCAAATGCCATGAAAAGAACTCTGCATAAAGTTACAATATCAGCTGGGCATATAACTTTTCTGACCTCAAAACTCTAAAAACCTAAATGTAAATGCCGAGGGTGATCATCAATGGAATGGTTGTATACTAATATATCGTCAAAGTATATGAGTAGAACTTCTCGCATCTCTTCCATTTTGGTGAGTGGAAGATCTTGAAGTACTTCTTCCTCCATTCGCTATAAGTATTCTTCATAACAATTGATCCATAAGATTCCCTATAAGAAATATGTAAGGGAAGAAATAAAAATATAGCAAATTAATTGATTAATAAGATCCAACTAGTTTATGTTTTAAAATTACGTCAAAGACCATAGAATTTAGTTCATCTGCCAAAAGTTTGAGAACGTGAAATTGGTCTCCAATTACTTGAGATTTTTTCCTTCCGAAAATAGATAAGACCATCTTTCCATCAAAGATGAGCTCTTTAGAACGTGACCTAAGAAATTCTGAGAAGTCCCTCGACGCTTTTAGATCAAAACCTCACAGTAGCCCTCTACTCCATCTCTTCATCCCTTCTCCCATATGATCTCACCTTACATACTTTGCACCAAAATCTAGATAATTGTACAGAGGCAGTCCAATCCACCAATTGCTCTTGCATCACGCAACTAAAAAATGGACTTCAACATATCATGATGAAAGAACAAATAATGACCTAATACCTCTCTACAATCAAAGCTAAAGTTGGTTCTTAGTAACCGGTGGCTTCTCACTTAAAAGGATATCATTTTCCATACACTGAATGATCTACCTCCCATCTTACCAAGCCTTCAAGATTGCCATCAGAACCAATTTCTAACCACTCTCACTTGATGGCCTCTACTCTCTGCTCTATGAGCGAAAACCAATCTAGTTATCAAGGCGGCCTGTGAGTTCCATTCATTTCAAACTATGAAGCCTCCAACAGCTCTTAGTGTTCAATGACAAGTTGCGGCTGCCCATTTCACTCCAATAGCAGTGGGTGTCCACACTCAACAAGACAGCCAACATCAAATTTGCTCACTCATATTCCTTTGGTTACTGCAGGATCAAGCCACTTTAACAACAAATAATTTGCCAAATTTGTGTCAAATCAAGTCCCTCGCTGCTCATTGCTGGTACAGATTTGATCCAACCTTAATCAGTCCCAACCCTCAAGCTCTCTTTACCAACTCCACTTCCTCAGCTGATTGGTATTAGATACTGGCACAACAACACACCTTACCATAGATCAAACCAACAACATGGCACATGGATTGTTATTGTGAGAACGGTCCATTCAACTACCCATACGTCATAATATACGACACCCCTTTATGACCCTTTTCCTTCTACTAATGACAATGACATTAATAAGACTTGGGGAAACAATCAAATTCTCCTTAAAGTCCTTGCCACAAAGGTATTTCTGTTGCATCTCACTCTTGAACCTTCATCATTCCTCTTCTATGATATCTATTTTAGATCATCTATATTTCAATAATATGAAATTCTAATTCCAAACAATCATGTGACCCATGCCATTATCTAAGAGTCATAAACTTCCATTTCAGCTACTTGTTCAAAATCTCTTGAACTTAAACACTCAAATGTATGAAGATCTCTACTGCATCTATATATGGAAACAAATATTATGTATAATTTATTGATGATTACCAATGTCATTGTAGGGTATTTCCCAAGCACTTCAAATTTGACACCATCTCCAAATTTATTAAGTTCAAAAATATTGCAGAAAAACAATCCTATCCCATCAAAACACTCCACATTGATGGTGGCAAAGAATGCAACAACAACAACAACAAGCCTTTATCCCACTATGGGATCGGCCACATAAATCCTTCTCCATTGTGTCATATTATGTGTTAAATTCTCATTTAATTCAAGTATACTTAAGGTCATTTTTTATACATCTTAACCAAGTCTTTTAGGTCTACCTCTACCTTTCTTAACATAAGACAAATCTAATGCATCTACTCTCTAACATCATGACATGACATTTTATGTGGCCAAACCATCTAAGGTGACTCCCTCGAATCTTATCTACCATTGGAGCTACTCCAACTTTTTCCCGAACATACTCATTCTGCATTTTATCTCTAAGAGTAAAGCCACTCATCCACCTGAGCATCCTCATCTCTGTAACACTTAACTTAGTCTTATGCTTCTCTTATATTGGCCAACATTCTGCACCATAAATTATTGCAAGTCTTACCACCATCTTATAAAATTTTCCCTTAAGTTTGAGTAGTACTTTTCTATCACACAACAAGCCAGAAGCATTCCTCTACTTCAAACATCCAACTTGAATTCTACTAATAACATCTCCAGCTATTTCACCATCATTTTGAACAATTGAGCCTAGATATCTGAATCGCTCACTCTTTTTAATGACTTGTTCACCCAATATCACAACACTACCACTAGAACTTCTACAGCTAAAATTACATTCCATATATTCAGTTTTAGCTCTACTTAAACGAAAACTTTTAGACTCTAAGGTTGACTTCCATAATTCAAGTTTCTCTTGGACTCTCTCTAGTCTTATCAACAAGAAGAATGTCATCAGCAAAAAAACATACACCAAGATAAATCTTCCTTTAAATGCCTAGTAAGAACATCCATAACTAAAGCAAAAAATATAAGGGCTTAAAGCTGATCCTTGATGTAATCCAATTGAAATAAGAAAATATTTCGTCAATCCTCCTTGTGTTTGGACACAAGTAACAGCTCTTGAAACTTTCGAAAGAACATCTCTTGAAACTTTATCATAAGCTTTCTCTAAATCAACAAATATCATATGTAGATCCTCCTTACTTTATTTATGCTTTTTCATCAAACCTCTTAACAAATGTATAGCTTCCATAGTAGATTTACCTAGCATCGTAACCTATGCTCAATTACCCTCTCCCTTAATTTTAATGTATGACACATTAACTTAATTCCTCTATAATTTGCACTCTTATGCATCACCTTTATTCTTAAATATAGAAACCAACAAACTCTTTCTCCACTCATCTAACATCTTTTTAGTCATTAAAATAACATTAAAAGATTTTTAAGCCAAGAAATTTCTTTATCTCCTAAACATTTTCACACTTCTATTGGAATATCATCAGGTCCTACTGTTTTTCCACATTTCATTTTCTTTAAAGCTTTTCTAACTTCAAATTTACTAATACTACGATAAAAATAAAATTTTCTATTTTTGTTTAGGGTATTTAGGTTGCTAAAATCAATCATATTTTCAGATCCTTCATTGAAAAGTTTATTAAAATACCTCATCCACCTATTTTCAATATCTTTTTCTAAAAAAAGCACTTTATGATTTTCATCTTTAATACACCTCACTTGAACTAGATCTTTACTTCTTCTATCTCTTTGGTTAGTTAACTTATACATATGTCTTTCACCTTCTTTGATATCCAATCTATTGTATATATCACTAAAAGTTAAATTTTTTACATCATACATTGATTTCTTAGAATCTCTATGGATCACATTATATCATTCCCAATTCTCTGAGTTTTTACATCTAAACCAAATTTTATAACAATGCTTCATATATCAACTTGAGGCTTACAACATCAATATAACTGTTCCTATTTCCCAAAACAAGTTAGGGTGGTCAAACGTAAACATTAGCACTTCATAGAAACTATGTGCACTCCATTGCTCAATGCTAACCTCTCCCATTCTTTCTAGGCAGATGCTCTACTTACAGTTGCTTACCCTCACCCACTACCAAAACTTCTTACCACTATTATATCAAACACATCCCAATTATTCTTACCTTAAAATATTTTGATGTTTATATTTTCCCTAATCATGACATTTTTCTCCAGATAAACTCTCCTTGATCACTCAATTGCAATTTTACTGGCCATGTTTAACCGCAAAAAGGCTACAAGTGTCACAATCTAGTCCTGAGTAAGACATTCATTTCTCATCATGCACTATTCAATGAAAATACATTCCCCCCTCACACTCCTACTGATCCTATTAAAACTAGCACTACAACATCAACATTAACTCCCTTAACCCGTTTCAAGCATTCCTCCCCTCTTACAACATAATAAATCCCTTCTTATCACAAGTCAACCCATTGCCCCTTCCTTCTATCTCATCAAGACATTAGCGCACAAACGTTCCATATCTATGCCTACATATCCTATGATCGCTCTGCTAAAGTCTGCAAACCTCACAAAAACTTAGCCTTACTAATATTATATCCTCCAGCAATTCGAATAACTATCATGCAGTTGTCAATGAGCCTCACTAACACAAGGCCATATCATAATTCCAAACTCTATAACAACAAAGCACTCGATTCGACTTCCGCCATCTCTAACTTAGAACCTCCTGAGTTGCAAATGGACACTTAAAACTAAAGATAACTCTGATGGCACCATAGTCCAACACAAGACCCAGCACATGGCACAAGGCTTGAAGAAAGAGCAAGAGCATGTATCAACTTACACTAAAACCTTTAGTCTAGTTGCTAAAATGCTTGCTGTTTGTAACATGACCCAGCACATGCAACAAGGCTTGAGCAAGAGCGTGGTATCAACTTACACTAAAACCTTTAGTTGCTAAAATTCCTACCATTTGTACCTTCCTCATAGCTAGCCTTGCTCATGACTGGCCAATACAACAACTAGATGTTCCAACACTTTTCTCCATGGCGATCTCCAAGAACAAGTCTACATGTCTCAACCTCAATGCTTTCAAGATCCCCAACATCCGAGTTATGCCTACTCAAGAAAGCTATATAAGGCCTCAAGTAGGCCTCTAGACAATGATTTAAAACTTTCACTAGCCATCTACAATAACTAGATTTTATTTTTTAGCGAGCACCGGTTATGAATGCTCTACAAAGCCAAATCAATTTGCTCTATGTATTAATCTAGATTAATGATATTTTGATAAGTGGGAAGAATCCAAATGCAAATTCAAATCTCTAACATATGCTAGCAAATCCCTTCCATAGGTGAAACCTTGGCAATATATCACACTTTCTAAGCACTGTGGTCTCACTAACAACATATGAACTGCGTCTCCATAAAATGCCATATGCACTAGACAATTTACAGTGAATACGATAAATGATAGCATGACCATTCAAAATCCTAACTTAGCCAAACCACCCCCATCGAAACCTTACAATAAGAGTTTGGTAATCTCTCCTTGTACTGCAACCTTGTAGACTCACCTCTAGTATCTAATTATTACAAGGCCAAGTATCTTGTTTGTATCCAACCATCTATATCAAACATGCACAAATCCATCCACCTCCATTACCAACAACTAAAACACTTGTATGATCGCCCAAGGTAGATCACTATAGCAACCCCATTTAAAGAAATAACTTCAAATTTCATGCTTACATAAATTCCAACTGGGCCAAAGATCTCCATGATAAAATATCCATCATAGGTAACTATGCATTCTTTGGCAAACACATATTTCCTAGTGCATCAAAAACAACAATGGCTTAAACATCAACTAAAGCTACATCATCAAATTATGTTAACTTCTACATGAGCTTTTTTTTGTTATGATGCACCAACACTTCACGATAATGAAGTTCATTTTCCCAACATACAACACATGAAGAACACGAGTGTTTAACCATATCTTCAATGATAAATTCTAATTTTAAAATTATATTATATAAATAACTTAAGACATCTCTTTTATTTTATTTTAAAATATATTACTTAAATTATATAATAGTTATTTAACACTAATTAATTTTCCTTGTTTTGATTTATTTTACAATGTTTTTATTATTATGTTTATTTTTTACTTTTTTATAGAATAAAAAATATTTTTCAACTTCAAGCTAACAATCTATAATATCATGTAACAATTGTTTCTTCAATTAATTTAAGGTATTTAAAAATTTTAAATATCTATTTTTATGAGCAATTAAAATAAATTTATTATTATATAAATTAATTTCATATTTATTTAATTTATGTAATTATTTTATTTTCTTAATTTTAAGAGATAATACTAAAATATCCTATCTAATGCATATTCGTGCTCTATATTTTTAATAATAGATGAGTATTATTTCCAAATCTATATTGGTACATCATGGCTTTTTGACACCTCTCTATGATGATAATATCTTAATTCTTGCTATTGTCAATAACTAAAATTTTCATGTTCATATCAAAAATATTGAGACTATCATTTTATTCATAATCATACAAATCCAACAATATTATTGTTCACTATAACTCAATGGAAGATCAATTTTAAAATATATTTTAAAATATATTTAAGCAGTCTCCCCCTCCAATCATTTCAACTATCTTTGAGACTACTTAATGGTCCAGCACAAAACCCTCAAGTTGAGGGGATGGAACATCACTACTTCTCATCTAATCATCATAGCCTTCGGCTCAAACCCATCAAAAATAATCCTAGTCCTCCACATCAGAAGGCATCTGTCCTATGTAAGTCATTCCCTATTTCAAATAAAAGTAATTCGGCAAATAAAGTAGTAGAAATTTGAGTAATTAGACTAAGGCATTTGGCAATATATCTTACACACTACTTAGATATCTAAAAAAAAAGCAAGGCTGAATGAGAGCAAGGTGTAACCCAAGATTTACCATGGAACTTTGTAACGCCGTGCAGCTATCTCCAAACAAAGAAGTAAAACCTCTCTTTGTGCCTTTATAAATCTCTTATACTCTTCTTCTTCTACCTTCTTACTTAAAACAGTAAAGTCTTTTCGCTTTTCATTTTTCTTTCCTACAGGTAGAAGCAGAGCATCCAATCCAAAAGGATCCAAGGCTTCGTTATCTGATTCTAAAGGAGAAGGTGACGATATAACATCCACAGAATCATTAACCAAAGCAGCCTTGCCATTTTCAGCCTTTATCAGGATTTCTGCCTCTTCTCCATCATCCTCCACAGTGGCAGCAGGAGATTAGATATGGCATCCTTTATCTTTCCAGCAGCCTTTGAATACTACACTCATGCAAGTTTTGTAACAAATAAAATAAAAACTATGAATCCACAAAAGAGAAAAACAAGAAACAGCAATTTACCTAACATTTTGTGCATGACAGCCAATTATTATTATTATTATTATTATTATTTTTAGACATTTAAGTGAATTTAATCATAAACTCACACACACAATACATGTGCAAGAGTTTGAACCCAAAACCTTTTAGTTGAAAGCCTAAGCTCTCTAACATTAAACTAGAGTGTATATTTAACCACGTCTGAGACATATATTTAGTTTGTATCTTTTAACTACATATTTCTGCAAAACAGAATGTAGAAATATGTTTGTTTCCATACAAGGAAGCTATTCAGACATCAACCCCTAACTAGAACATAAAATGCCTGAAACTTCAACATCACTTGAATATAATATAACGACAATGTACGACAAACTGAACGAACATTAACACTAGTTTCTGTGCACTAAAAAAATAAAATCTATGCACTGATAAAATTTGAAGCAAAAAGGAAAGCAGACTTTACCACAGGAAAAAGCAACGCCATTGTACTTGACAACCAAACTTTGAAGAGTATAAAACAGTTTGGATTATTTTAAACATGACAAAGACATATTTAGTTTGTATCTTCTACTACATGGTTTTACATGACAGATGAGTTTGCTGTTTGCTTGCACGCTGGTCGAACACAGATCCCTACCTAGAAAATAAAATTCCTAAACTACAACGTCATTTATGTATAATGGGAAGGCACTCAAAAACTGAAAGTGAACATTAAAACAAATCATATACAATTATATCCATTCTAGTATCCATACTGCTGGGAGACACCAAGGGGTTGTTTGGTTGTAAGTATTAGGAGTGTAAAAAAAAAAAGGAATGTAAGAGTTTTGATTTTTTTAGTGTTTGATTAGAAGTAAAACAAATACAAAGTATCGGAGATTGGGATTTTAAATATCCCAGAGTGACTATTTTTTAGCAAATTTGGAATTCACTCGATTTGGATAAAATCGAGAAAATTCTAAATGCAAAGAAAACTTACATCCCGTGACCTCATCTTCACCATCAGTCGCCACTTGTCTGCCATCACTGCCAACTACTGTAGCCAGCCTATTGCCGCCCCCAACCCCTACTAGCCACTCCCTGCAAACGAACTCCATGTCTGTTGTATTTCAATACATTTGAAAAATATCACAGCAAACAAAAAAATATTTTAATGTAACTGATTTACATCCAATCAAACTCATGCATTTCTAAAATTCATGCATTCAAATTGACATATATTCCTAAAACTCATGTATTTAAAAACATCCAACCAAACAACCCCTTAGTACCCAACACATGAAGCACCAGTTAATACATGATATGTGCAAACACCCCACATTTGCAGATTGGCTATTTTCATGTCTCAAACCTAGGACCTCGTAATAAACTAGAAGCAACTGAACCTCCTCTGTAGTCTTGCCCTTATGGAAGACAGTACCAAGGATACAAGTAAAGCATAATTCCATGTTAATTCAAAAAAAGATCAAGCCATGCGCACCAATTCAATAGTCATTTATTTGTACATTTTTCATTTCTCTTACCACAAAACTGTCATCAGTATACAGAACATTAGCCACCAACGCCCTTATCATCCAGATTGTCAAAAGATTCTTCTGTTGCTTACTGAAACACTACAAAAAAAAGGAATAATAATCACCACTAAAAATACATGCCTCAAGCTAAGAGACAAGTATTAAGATAAACGAATGCAAAATTAAACCAGAGAAAAACAAATCAATTACACAAATTTAATAGAATCTGAAATATGATAATTCCAATCATAAGCCTTCACCAAAAACAACCAACCGTTACAATCATAAGCCTTCACTTTTGTTTCAAAGGATAATTCCAATCTGAAGTATGATAATTCCAATCATAAGCCTTCACTTTTATATGTGAAGTGATCTTCTTCATTGCTTCAATAACTTGCTTGCTTGCATCACTGCTTTTGAATCGAGGCTTTTAGCCATTACAAAATTATGATTTTGTAAGAGAAAATTATAGGAAAAAAACAAACTAAAAATATAGTTTCTTGTCATGTTACTAGGCAACCTACTGCAGATCAGTGCCAAATCATAATTGTCTCGGCGTTAGTATTATTTGTTAAGCTATAAGGAAAAACATAAATGCTCCACATTTATATCATGTCAGCAGTACCAAAAGTTTTGCATAACAAGATATCTTTCAAAAATTCAAATTACCAGGTTCTGATGTCATTAAAAAAAACATATATAGAGGATGTCTTTGTTGCAACAAAGTGCAGGCAAGTGATCCATCAGAAATATAATCGGTAAGGTTTTCGTAAAACCCACTAATGTGCTTCACCAACATCCTATTTGCACAACTTAATTCCAAATGAAAACAAACCTAAAGATTAAGATTTTAGTTCCAGGCTTTTCAAAAGGATTTTGCAAGTTTACATTTAAAAGAAAATATAAGCAACACAACATCTAAAACAGCATCTCAAATACATACGTCATGTCTACAATATCTTTCAAGGGGGTAAAAATAGGCCTAAATAGGAAGAAGGGAGAGAAAACAGCATACAATTAGCATGAAAGTTATTGCACTACGGTAATGTTTGCTGACTTTAATTGCTTATCATCAACTGAGACATAATAACATGATAAGTGTTAAATAAACTTTAAATTGAGAATTGATTAATTGACTGCATAGATCTGCCACACTAGAAAATGCCAATGTATTGTGCTAAGAAAAATGGTATGTACTAGTCTCCAGGAAAGAAGGATGCTGTGTATTGTACTAAGAAAACAAGGAACGCGTTTTTTGTAAATGATTTTCTGCCTTGACTACCTGTGTGCTCTTTTTTTTTCCCCAAGTGATCTGGTTAAATTCAAATATCTTACACATTAACTGGGTTCTTATGCTTACATGACAAAGCTCCTTCTCCCTTTCCAACATCCATAGCAAGTGAATCTACACATAAATAGTTTACAAGGTGTATTAGCAATGTGTTATATTTCTAAAGGAATTGTGGGAAGAAAGCGCTGAACTCACGAGAAACTGGAAACAAAAGCTGACTATCCCGGTGCCGATTAAAGGGATGTTTTGGGAAGGAACCTGAATTTGCGGGAATGTACTTGAGTTTCGTTATATTATCAATGTTCCTATGTGTGGAATGTTTGTTGATATTCTCATTTAGTAGAAGTCATGCAAGCTTTTAGTCCAACATCTTTGCAATGTCAATGAAAGATGCTAATTTCATTAAAAATATAGATTGAGCATTATTTGAATATACTTTTAAAAACTAGGTCACAGTTGAGACCACAAATCAAACAAAGTCCATACTGCACCAATGTCATTCATTAGACAGCAACAAAATGAAAGCTACATGATGACGTGCAATACACAATACTTCTGAAGGTCAATATACACAAACCCTTAAACATTCTGGCACATCATCACAAACTTTCTGACTACTCATATCTAAA
The DNA here is from genome assembly GCA_021442155.1 of Cymbidium sinense. Taxonomy (NCBI): domain Eukaryota; kingdom Viridiplantae; phylum Streptophyta; class Magnoliopsida; order Asparagales; family Orchidaceae; genus Cymbidium; species Cymbidium sinense. Next base: position 149,760,202 of record CM038222.1, read on the forward strand.
AGCAAAAGTTTATTGTCCTCATCTTCTAACTCAGTTAATAAATTCATCATCATCCAAGCATTTCATCTTAACTTAAACAAACTAAAACGTAAAATATTAATAGCCATCAATTCTTAGCATTCTATAATAGGAATAAAATCATATGATGGTGGCAGGTAAACTTTCTGCAATTGTTGCATGTGAACATGTATATGAACACATACAATAAAATAGGAGAAAAATTTCTGATATATTCAAAAACCTATCATACCTTAAAAGTCATTATTAGAAAATTAAGTCCATTGAAGAGTGATGTCTCTATCTATATCATACCCCATCACTTCAATAAATATCCCTATGATCTGAGTGATGTCTCTCTATATACATCCAAAAATAACCACCACACTAAAATATCAAAATATTTCATCAGACGATTCATATTAATTATCTTAATCATAGATAAATTTTTTTTATGATTTAACTATTCAAATGATCTATTTGAGTGATATTAGCTCATTAAATTCTTTCTATCAAGCCACTCAATTCGACTATAAAAATGCTTAGTTTAAAATCATTTGATTAGATAATTAATTTTTTAAAATTTTCAAATAATTTCTCAAAATTTTCAAATATACTTCTTTAATTTAATTTGAACTAATTTGAACTCAAATTATCTCATTTTTGATATTGGCCAACTTGTCTTATTAAAATGTTTAATTTAAATATAAATTTATGAAAATAAAAATTTAAATTATTCTTAATTTATTTTTTTAATATGTGGACTCAAAATTCATATTTAAATTAGTAAATTTTAATATGATATATCGTAGATAAATAAAAATGTCAACCTCAACATAACGTGCAATTTCAACATACAATATTGCCCGCAGGGAAATAAATATAACAATTTTTGCTAATTGGAGAAATTTTTTTTCTTTTTTGAAAAAATTGGGTGTCAAATACTCGTATACACCAAGCTCAGAACTCCCTCAAACCAACGGGTTGTGAATTGTGCAAGGCTTACATTACTTTTTGCCAACAAAATTAGCTGCCTTAGCGACAGCCTCCTCTATAGCTCGCACAAAATAAATAGACAACATTACATCTGCTTTGGTAAATAAAAGTAAGAGCATTGTGCTTGGTTGCAACTACTGCATCATTGATGGTGATAACAGGTGTTCCGGCAAGCCATTCCAAGCTAGCAAGGAGCACTCTGAATCAACAAAACATATGTACACCGAGGAGTCTTTCACTCAGCTACTGCAAGCCTCTGCCGAATCTCCAGGGAGCTTGACATTTTATTCACACTGAATATAAACACAATGTGTCAGAATAGACATAGATGTTATATCGCATTTTAACTTTTAAATATTTGTACAATTTATGTAAACCAATTTAACCTAGTGGTTGAGAGCTTAAGCTATCAACCAAGAGGTATTGAATTCAAAATTTGTATATATATTTTGTGTATAAGTTTAAGATTAAATATGCTCAAATATCTCAAAAGAAAATTATACAATTCATACTAGACATCTTTATTGCTGTAAATAATGCACTTAACATATTTTCAAAACTCATTTCGATGTTCATTTGGTTGTTTGTTTGCATGCAGATTTTGATATCTCTAAGTCCAACGAAATAATGGATCTAACAAATTTTACTTTGTTTCAAACCATACTTTCTGACTCCAAGCAACCAAATGAGCACTCAATGAAGTTAAAAACCCATCCCAGAGATATCCCTATGACTTAAAAAACTCATTACATCTAACAAACTCACCGATAGAGGATGTCCCCTGTAGCTGATGTCTTTCTAAAAATCCAATCTGGGACCAACTCATCCATTAACTCCAACTGTTCTTCAACTTCATCTGGAAGATATTAAATAAGAAAAAAATTACTATACAGCATTAAGAGCTGTGTCTCAAAGAACAGAAAGACATTCCAAATCAAGTATTACTTCTATCAATTACACTGCAGTTACATGAAAGAATCTTGTGAAGAAGCTCTTGCTTTGTAATTACAGATCTATTCCCTGACTGAAATATGAGAAGTATGGAATCAAAAGTTTAGGCAAACTCAATCATCTTCTTCCATAACTTTGCCCTAGCCACACTGGGATCCCTTTCCTCCATTGCTATTTTCTCCTTGTCCCTAATCTGCAGACACAAAATGTTATCTCAAATCTATTGCAACAAAAACCTTATGCATCTATAGGCTATTCCCAACATAACAAAGTTTTCAATCAACTTGGGAGAACCCAACATATTTCGAAAACATGATTAAATTTCAGTTAGGTGACTTAAAACGATAGCAGAAGCATGAATTGAAAGAAAAGCATCAATTTGCTATGCAAGGAGACGACATAAGAAGATTTTAATAACAATTTCATTTAAAAAAAATACAAGATTCTGATTTGTCATAAGTAAACATGTTATTTGAAATGATACAGTGATCAAGGCGCATATATGAAGAGAGTTAAAACCGATGCCAATTAAAAAGATTAATTCGACTTACATCTTGTAGAAGTGACTCTGGAAGAAAACCAAGAACATCATCTTCTACTGGTGAATTTTCAGACAATTTTTCTGCACTGTCTGACTCCACATTCTTTCTTGGGGTTGGAAATAATTTGGTCCGAGTTGCCCGTTTATGGCGCCTTCTGAGTATCATCAATTGTGGGTTTGCGACATCTCTTTGGCGTCTGAAGTTCTGGCGTAGTGGTCATCAGCCTTGCAGACGCTGGAATGTCTTTGATTGATTGGGAATTCTGAAGATGTTATTTCACTTGGAATGCTGCTCTGGGCACTGGCCAGCATTTCTGAATCTTCTTCAATATGTTGGTGATGTAACACCAAAGGTCTTTTTCCAGGAGAAGAAAACAGCGATTTCTTGTTGATGGGAGGTTTTGAAAAAAATTTAACAGGTGATGGAAAACTGGAAACTAATGAATCAACATTAGTAGCATCATTCAAGGAAGCAAGAGGAGTTTTCGTTTCATCAGAACAGAGTTCTTGCAGAAAACCTTCTCTGAAAAGATGCAGAGAAGTGTGAAACTTTAGTTAAAGTTTCTGCTGGATGGGCTACAGAAGTTGATCCAGTTGGGATAGAAGTGGCTAATTTATTGGATTCTGTCGACATGCTTGGTTTTGTGTGACCAAAAGGATGTGGCAGTGTTTCTTCTGGGATGCCATCTTCCTGAAAATAAGAACAATTTCCCATTAGTAAATAATTATAAAATGTCACATCAGGAAAGAAAGTATGTCACAAGAAAATAGGTTAAGGAACCAAATAAATCCAGTAAACACTACCTCTGGATGTTCTTTAGCAAACTGGACAAGCCTCCTCTGAAAACCCTTCTTAAGGCTGAATTTGCACTCTCCCCTTTTAGTTCCTTTCCGCTTTCCACTGCATCTGCTTGCAGAGAAACTTGAAGTTCTGGCTTTATGCAGCAAGTAGCGTCATCACGCAAAAGCACTTTCTTAATTGAAATTGCTTCAGGCAAGACATGTTTCATTTGTGCTAAATGCCTACAAGTAAATCTCCTGAAATAGCCATAATACAGAGACCAGCAGATTAATTTGCAACCCCTAGTTTCAAAGGTAATTCAAATCAATTTAGTTACTATAAACTAGTAAAAATAATGGATTTTTTTTTCAGAAAAAAAAGAAAAGAAAAAAGAACCAAGTACCTCTCTGTTAAATGTTGTATGCTAGCACTGATGTTTGTAAATGTGGACAACACTCCTTTCAGCCTAAGTAATCGGATTGAACTATCCAAACAATTGAAGAACTCTGCCAACATTTCATATCTGCATATAAAACACTACATTATTCAGGAGCAAGTATTTGATGAAAATGTCGAGGAATAATGAAATCAAAGTATGTTGAAACTCTTTCAAAGAAGATAAAGCACCATAAAGACATGAAAATTTCCAATGACCAATAGTTCTTGCACTTTATCGGTTGATTGATTATAGAACCTAATTTAAGAAGAGAAGGATGCGGTGACTTCAATCCAAATATTGTAGCTGCGATGTGAAAATTCTTCATAGACATTTGGATACCCAACAAATGATTAACCAGAAACCTCAGATCCTTTAACCCATGTTTTTTTTTAACTCAATAAACCTCAAATCCTTCCCACCCAATTTTCTTGTTCGTAATAATGCAGAAAAACAAATATTGACAGAGAAAAAAAATAAAAGAACAATATGGATAATCAAACGGCATTTTCACCGGATAGATCCGACCACTTCATGATACAAGAATTGGACAAATGCCTATATTAATTGGATGAATTACAAACTCGTGAAAAGAAAAAAAAAATAAAAGAAGCTAAGTTCAACTTCAGTTTTACTCTGCAAAATTAAGCAAAATAAAGAGTAAAGATTCAGATTTTTCCCCTCAAAAGAACGGGCCATAACACAAAACATACTTCTCCAAAGCTTGGTTGTGTTCCTTGTAGCTGACATGGCCAAATCAGAGCATGATTGAGATTTCCTGTAACTTGCCATCAGATCTGAAATGATCCGACCGATCGGATTTGTTTGGTCGTCCGCAGCCCCATGGCAACACATCGCTGACTGAAAAGGAAAGGCTCGTTTGCCGGCCGAGGCAGCTGAGCTGGCTTCTCTGGCGTGGGGATCTCCTCTGCTGATGACTTGGCGGATGAAGCCTTGTGCTGAAATGGAGATGTCAACAGCACATTCTTCTTCTCCATGTCGCCGAAGAAACCAGATGGCGTTGGGGATTCCATCTTCGGTTGTAAAGAACGGCGCGAGGGTAAAGAAGGAAGAAGAGGATGCTGTGACGTCGACGATATTGAGCGTTCAATAACCCGCCAAGCTTCGACCCTAATTATGAACAAGCACTAGGTAAGATGCAACTTTAATGAAACTGAATAGCAAAAATGAAAGCTTTAAACAATCACACTATGTTTAATAAATCCAGCAAATCTGAACTCTTCCCTTTTGGAGCTATATTATGAGAACAAGAGCAATAGAATCAACTTGTCCATTAGGAGCAGCAATAACGGATATATAGAGCAACTCCTAAAGGTAGATAAGTAATTGATACAGAAAATACTAAAAGCACATAAACCAACATATCACACAGCAGGAGGAGGAGAAAGCCTCAGCTCGTGCGTCCAGTGGAGAGGAACAGACGGACGAAAGGAAAGGAGGAACCGAAGCAAAGGGAATGAGCTCCTCAGCTCAACCTTAGAAGGAGAAAACAACAAACTGAAAGCTTGTAGCATAAATTCAATCATCTTAATTTCATGCTATTGCAAACCCAGAAAACAAGTCCAACCATAAAACACAAATGGAAGAGGGAAACAGAAATCTGCATTTCCTTCAAGAAAAACCCACATAGCAAAATATAACTTAGGATTGAAATGAAACGACCTGAGGGTTTCGTTTGGAAGAGTGATTAGGAAGGATCCTCTGATTTGCTCGACTAGGGTTCGGTGCTTCGAACCGAGAGAGGAGAAAGGAACTGCTGCAGGGGAGTTCAGCCAAGTGCAGCAAGAGGGAGAAGGAGGCTGTTCAGGGAGTTCCTTCTACGCTGCTCGAGGACAGGACAGAGCGAGAGGAAAGAGAGACTTCGGTCGAGAGCTTCAGGAACAAGAAGGAGCTCTAGTGAGAGGGAGGATCGTCGTCCAAAACAGGAACGAGAGAGGGAGCCGATCACAGAAGGAACCCACAAGAGCTTCAGCCAGAGGCAGGAACCAGAGAGAGGAGAGTCGAATGAGAGAATGCCGCGAATGAGAGTCGGCAGGGGTTAGATAAGAATTAAGGGGTTTACTTAGGTTAATTAGCTCAGTAATTAAGATAATTAGTTCTTAATTATATAAATTTTCATGAATCCTCTTAATAATAAATCCTAATAATATAAGTGTTAAACTTAAGTATTTTATTGTGCCAAACATAACGACGCGATTGATTTCGTCGGAGTTTGAGCAAGTCGAGCGGTCGTATGGAAATTAAATTATGCGGCGTCGCTCAAATTGCTCAGCCTCGCGCTTTCCAATCGATCGCGGAAGGCGTCTTTGATAGGTTTCGACATTTCGGCGTGGATCAATTTTAGCGAGTGGTTCGTTTGTCGCTTCCGACTTTGATGTGCGCATAATTTCATTAAAAAAATTGATTTTAATTATTTAATTGGTCGTTAATTGATTCGATATTTTCTATTTAATTAATTTTGATGCTTTCGACGCATTATGAAGTCGAATTTTCAAATCGAATCGAATTTAATTGATTTCGATCGCGATTAGGAGGCTTTAACCTCTACTTTATTTATTTAATTTCAAGTGCCACATAGTTGTATGTCAACAAAGTTATAATTTGAACTTTGTAAAATAAAATGAATTTATATACACACTACATCTTCTTCAAACAATAGCTTCTTCTTCATCATCTCTACCACTGCTCTTTCATATAGCTGCAGTTGTCCCAAATACTCCCCTAAACTCAATTGTGCTTTTTAATTGTAATGAAAAGTTAACATATTGCCAAGATAAATATCTACTCCCAATTATGGCATCATGATATGGATTCATTTAAAATTTGGTTGAACATAAAGCATTGTTGTTAAGAGCCTTAGAAAATCATATAAAAATTACAAAGTAAAAAAGTGTAAGCCTCCAAAACTCAAAAGTAGAAGGTGATCTAAACAAATTGAGAAACAATAGAGTTAACCACAATTAAATCATCTATGAAAATTGGAAAAAAAAAAAATAACGTGGGCAACTCAATAAGAAATAAATGAGAAAAAAGTGATCAAAATAAAATAAATTATTCATCCAATCAACAATATAATCTCTTATAATAATTTCTTTTGAGAATTTTTTGTTTCTTTGAGCTCAAGGAGCTAGTCTTCTTTTCATTTTCATATGCTAATTTTATAAGCTACATGAAATATAACTTTAATTCCTGTAATTGTAGAGTTTTAATTTTTATATGCTCCATTATCTTTATTCTCCAAATATTATTAATGAAACATTAACAATTAGATGTTGTCTCTTGATCTTATGGTGTTCATGCTTAATACTAACCTCCAAGATTTGATATGGAAACCTCAAGAAGGAAGCATTGTCCATTCAAAAGTAAATTTCTAACTAATCGCATTACAAGAGGGCACCAAAATAACAAATGAGTGCAATTTTTTTGGGTTCTAAAATATATAACATACATTATTAACTCAATGCTTCTTGCTCTTAGATTATAACCAAAATTCACTTCCTCAAGACAAGCCATCTAATGGCAAAGATAATGCTTATTGGAGAAATCTTTGTGTTTTCTTCTTCTATTATATACTATAATCAGGTCATTATAATTGTTAACTTGTTACTATTGATGTGTTAATATATGACTCAAAGGTCTCAATTTGACATTTTCCAAATGATTAAGACTTTAGAGCATTATAAGTCTTTAAATAGAAGATTTAATGATGCAAGGGTTGTTGGCTAAGAAAGTGGTCTTTCATATTATCCATTAAAAAAAGCGAAGGAAATAAAGAGAAGGACTTCACATATAAACCTTAGCTATTGTAGGTAAGCAAGGGCTTTGAAGACACTAAGGGTATATGATTAGCACATGTGGACAAGAGAAAATATTAAATCTACGATCCAAATAATAAGCATCTACATTATATATATATATATATATATATATATATATATATATATATATATATATATATATATATATATATATATATATATATATATAGAGTTTTGTTCAACTCTCTTCAATGGAATGAGATTGACATGATTCAATTGTTTGAAATTTTCAAATTTAAATTGATAATGATTGACCATTTTTGAAAAATTAAAAATTAAAAATTAAAAATATACTAAAATCTAAATTAAGATTAATCTTGCACTAACCTTTATCTAGCCGTTATAAAGATATTATAACATAAAATAGTGGTACAAGCATTTATTTCACGATTTTGGCTTGAATATATTATTTTTAGTTTTAGGTCTATTTGGGATATTTGCTATATGAAAAGCGGTGTAGATGTTGTAGAAGTTATTTGAAAAAAGTTGGAGTGGGTATACAATTTTTTTTATTTTATAAAAGTCAAACCATAGCTTTTTTATCGACATTATAGATAGCCATATCAAGGTAGAACACATAACTTTCACACAACAGATTTCTAAAAATGCACCCATAATATAGTACCTAATTGACACTATCACTGCTGCGCCAAATTGGGCCTTAATCCTTATCACTATAAATTGAATGTGTGATTCTTTTTGTTTGTTATCAATATGACTATTTAATTTTGAGAAAAAAATTTATTTTTTTGGATACTCTCATACCAACATGAGGCCTAAGTATTTTATTTTTTTTTTAGTCTCATTTATTATCTATTTCATCTACATATTATTATTGGTTGATTTAAACTCTTGATTTTGTTAAAAGAATGACATGATAAAAATTTTATTTAGAGGAAACTTTGTTAACCACTAATCCTAAATGTTTTCAAATTAATGATACATTTTAAATTATTTCATTATTATTTAAACTTAACTTTGCAATCATCTATTCTTATCCGAGGAATGTTTGTTTGATTAATTTATAACTTGTGATATGTGAATCTCCGATTTTCTTTTGTATGAAATAATGAAAGTATATTATGTATCATATTAATTGTATCATGAAACGTAACCCCACATCATCCAACATCAAATTAATATTAAAGGTTTAAATTATATCACAGGGATCGATATAAATGGAGCTAATTATTAGGGTAGCTTAATAGATCATGAAAGGGATGAAATTTAACAATATTGCCAAGTCAATCAACTAATCTATTGACTAAACAAAATCAAATATGTGATGATATTAATTTAAAACAATAGCTGATAAGCTAATCAAGTTAATACATGTGAACTTAAAATAGATTCCAATCACAATGATGAATCAATTCATTTGAATGGTAATTTTAGTAGGAGACAAGAGTCATCTTTTGAAAAAATTGGTCTTTAACCTAAAAAGTTGAAGCTTATAACCAAAAAAAGGTGAAAGTTAAAGCTCTTCTTACAATGAAAAAAAATTGATCTTAAAGTGTTTAACGATTGTTTGTTAAATAGTCAAACCTAAGTTAACATTCATGGCATGACCCCACTTCTAGCACCCTTATGACCTCCTAGAGGACTAGCCAATTCAAAACTTCCAAAATCCCTCTTTAGTTCCAATCCATATCAGCAAGCTCTTGCATCTAATCATATATTTGAAAAAATTAAAGAAATATTTAGTACATATAACTCTAAAGGCAGTTCATATACCATTGACAAGTGGAGAAAAGTTTTTCTTGTTACTGATGTTTTTACGTGCTAAAATTTCATCTCTTGGGCAAGCCCTAAGATCAAGCTTTCATCCACAGCTTCATCAATCTGGCCTTCTCAGGGATTAAAAATCTCTAAAGAAAATGAGTTTATTTAATCCCATAAAGATTTCTCCCTACGCAGTATGACATTGCAGTCAAAATTTAGTACAACCATATATGATTTTCTATCAGAAATATGAAAATCTTCATTATATGTTAAAGGAATTGATTTAGCTTTCCAAAGCCCTTTAGCTGCAATTACATTATTTTCCCACTCTAATTTAGTAAATATGATCGATTTTATCAAAAAAACAAATAGTAGAGCAGGTCAATATATATAGATTTGCCCACAAATTTTTTTAACAAATTCTGATGAGAGTCGAGAACAATACAAATTCCAAAAAAAGGCTTTTGCATGAGGACTCCAAGCCCATTCGAAGATGTAAAAAGAACTTAATAATTCCATTTCCAAAGGACCTTATTTCAACAAATTTTGATAAAGACATAAAAATTTAAGAGAAAGTTCTTTTGGTGTCCAACCAATTTCTACCTTTGCCACCTACTACTTCATATGAACTCATGCCTAGTTTCTAGCTCCTCGTGCTTCATTGACCCCTTCTAAGCGACTTGATGCACACCTCATGCAACCTAATATGTCTCAATTTTTTTAAGGCGTAATGCAGTACGGTCCAAACCACGTAACTATTGGCATTTATGAAACTACATTCTAGCTGTATTTTGAAGAATCTATGGAAAGAAAGCAGCTTTTTTCCAATCTAACTTATTTGAGTACTATAGCTGTTAAAAAGTTATGATCTGAATTTTTCTAAAAAAAAGTAATACTTATCATAACTTTTTGAACAACAATTTCTTTTACTGTAGTTTAACTAATGTATTTTTATATCGATATAGCTATCTCAAACAGACCCTTCATCACCTGCTCAGCGTGCAGCTCCATCACCCAATTCTTGTGAATCCTTATCCCATCGTTTGTATATCCTACTATAGGTGTAGATTCATCACCTGTTTCTCCTCAGTAATCTTTGTCTCCAGCTTCTCGTGCAACATTATTGACTACACATTAAGCAGCCTTGTTGCTTTGTCTTCATGACTTTGTCGCATGTTCCTCTTCGTTCCAACAGCAAAGGTTTCGTTGAGAAATTTGTTCATTTGATCCTACAAACTTATATTCTCCTACAACTAAAAAATCGACATATTAAAGATTCAAAAGGCTATTGCAAACTTCTAGGTGCAACCATAGACAACCTCCTCAATCACATCATTCACAAGATTCTCCTTAGAGCGAAAATCTACCAGACAACCAAGCTCTTTCATATGAATATTAAGAACATTCCAAATCCCTGCAAGTCTTGAATCCCAGTATTTTGAAGCATCACAAACACCAAAAATGTAAACTTTTTTATTAATTTCAATTGAGTCAAAACCTGTTTTCGCAATCCTCTTTCATTCATTTGATCCCTAGTCTTCTTCACCATCTCCCACGTTTCAGATGCACCATATATGTTTGAGAGTAGTACATGTGCGCCTGGCATGTCATGCTCCAAGAGAAAAAGTTTATTAGCCACTTGCTCTGCCAGTTCTTCACGCTTATGGATCTTACAAGCTCCCAAAAGTGCACCCCAAACGCTAGCAGTAGGCTCTATGGGCATATTCTTGATCAATGTCTCAGCTTCTTCAATAAGCCCTGCACGGCCTAAGAGATCAACCATACATGAGTAGTGCTCATTTGTTGCAGTTATGCCATAATCTCTGTTCATAGATTTAAAGTACTCTATCCCTTCGTGAACCCTCCCTGAGTGACCACAGTAACAGAGACACAAATGTAAATGTAATTCGAAAAACATTTGCCAACTTCATCGATGGAATAGATCAAGCACTCTTGAGCCCATGCCGCATTCAACCTCCAATCATTGCACTCCAAGAAAATATATTCTTCTGCCCCATTTGATTAAACACCTTGTATGCCATTTCGATGGATCCGCTTTTAGCATACATATCCAATAGAGCTGTATAAGCCACAATATCAAGCTCAATCGCATGCCTGAGAATATATCCATGAGTGCTCTTACCTTGCCTCAGGAAACCAAAGTGCGAGCAAGCTAGCAGAACACTAGCAAGTGTGACTGCATTAGGTATAATAGATTCTTCTAACATCCATTGGAATGTTTGAAGAGACTCATAGCCTCTACCACATTGAGCCAACCTTGCAACCATTGTACTCCATGATACAACATCCTAAGGCATCTCATCAAATAGCTTTATGATGAAGCCACTCTTCATATACATATCTAGAAGTGAGGTATGCAAATATACAGTAGAAGCCATAACAGTACTTTTGATGCAGAGAGCATGGATTGCACAACCTTGCTTTGCAGCGGCAAAATTTCCATAAGCCCTAGCAAGACAAACTGCAGCGCAGGAATTTAATTGAACGCCCAACGCTCTCATCCTATCAAAGGTTTCCATAACCTCGAGATCCATTGACGCCTTTGAATATCCTTTCATCATAAGACCCCAAGTGGTGGGAATTAATAGAGGGGCTTGCTTAAATACCTTCTCAGCATCATCCAAAGAACCCAATTCTTGGTACATATTGATGGCAAGGAGAGACATGTATTTGTTTCAAGACCGAATTTAATGGCTTCTGAATGAATGGATATCCCATCCTTAAGAGAGAGTTTTGCGCATGCTTGAATGGTGAAGACCAAACTGTCGGTTCTCATTCGATAGAGGAGGTGTAAGATCTCGAGAAGTTCTTGTGTTGAGGTACCCAGAAAGCATGGTGTTCCACGACCGAGAATTCTTGGTAGGCATTTGATCGAACACTTGCCTAGCATAATGGTGGTGGCCAGAAGCGAAGTAGAAATTGGCAAGCTTTGCGCTAAGCATGATGGAGAGGTGGCTGCCATGAATGACAATTTGAGCGTGTAACTGTTGAAGGTGACGGAGAGAGTTGTAGTGAGGGAAAACAAAATTTAATCCCTTTGATTTAGAAACATCCATGCTGGGAAATAGTCTTAATGCAGCCGAAGACAGACACAAAGTTGGATTTAAGACGATTGTTGGATCATGTAGATAAGAATGCTTTTAGCATTTTAGCGTTTAATTTTGCTATTCCAAACTTAATGTTTATTTTTGTAACATCATGTTTATTCTTTTAACATTCACCCTGCATTGATTAAATGCTACAATTAGATGTCATTAATCCAAAAAAAAAGAAAAAAAATCATTCTGCAAATATGAAGAATAAAATTACAAGGTAAACTAATTTTTGCACAAAAAGAGTTATTCTTACACTCCGAATAAAATGAAACATCATCCATCTGAATTGTGTGAAAAAAAAAGACCGTTACATATTGAGGTCACGAATGCCGATTCATGCGAATAGAAAGGCGACGTAGACGTCCCACTTGATGATAATCAATCCCCTTTTTCTCAAACATACAAGATTGAAAGATACTTTGAGGAAGAGAATTGTGGCCAAACCGAGCATTGTCAAGATTGAAGGATACTCTTAGAAGTTGACTCAAACTTGCTTCTTAGCCCATCAAATCAAGTCATGAGTGAGCCATTTATCAAGTCAAATCTAAAAGCGATTCATGAGTCATCTTGACTCACTCCTAAGTTTCAATAATCCAAATTAGAGTTGAACCATCACAAGTAATGTAACTCATCTAAAATTGTATAAATTCTATAAATTTGAATTTAATAAATATTAAAGTATTAAACTTTATAAATTAAGTTACCACAGCTGTTAGCCTTGAATACAAAATTTCACGCATCAACACAAACACCCACCCACCACCTCAATCACCCCTTTCTCTCTAGAACGAAAATCTACTAAATAAATAAATAAAAACCTAAGAACAATTCTTGAATCATATGCATCACCTAAAGAATGAAAATTTTTACTTGGATAAATTACAACAAGAACGTCCACCAATATCGATGCAATTTTGTAGTCATAAAATCGAAAATTTTTATTTTTAAAAAACCACATAAAAATTTCAGATGTGGTCATAGCAAAGGAATACATTGCATCCATCACAACATACAAGGATTAGGCTCCATACAAAATAGATTTGTTTAAAAAAACTTTATCTTTTTTTCTTTTCATATGCAAATTAACCAAGCCATCGCTTGCTCGCTTCTCCCCAACTAATGTCGATGCTTATCTTCTCATGAGAGTATTTCTCCTGCAGCCACTCAAAAGCATTCATGTCCAGCTTGCCAGGGACCGATTTTCCTTGCTTCCTTCTTATCTGCTGATCTTTTATGGAGATCCAAAGTTTTTCAATCGCTCTTTGCAACGTGAATCATCCTGGTCAAAAGCATGCTTTGAATATCTATCACGCTTTGGCACCTGAGAAGAGAAAATTAGTAGAATATAATATATATTCATCATCATAATTCTAGAAAGAAAGCTAGAAATTATTATTCAAGTCTGTAAGGTTAAGTGTAAAAAAGTGATGAAAATGAATATATGTAGAATACGATTAAGAACAAAAGAAAAGCTAGATGCATGCTAAAGAATTGCTTAACAGCTTATGGAGGCAAAGAAAAGCTATGAGGCTAGAATCATACTACACGGTGGGCGATAATGATAATGTTTGTGAGGATTGGCATTCAATTGGATATAATCACTAAAAGTGAAGGAGGTTGTTGTGAAGGTTGTTCAATGTTTACAAGAATATAACATAACAAACCTCTCCCAATAGTATATAGCACTACATGTCCTATACTCATCAACTCTTAACTCATAACCATCTCGTAGATCTCAATCAAAACATGTCTATCCTATGTAATGCCTCATAGCTCTATATAAAGCAATCAATGTAGTTCTGTCTATCCTGATAGTACTTTCTATTTCAGCTCGCTGCTCTTCTTAAATGCATCACTTCAATGTATCTTCTTCTTCTTTCTTGGACCCGAACCGCCCTACGATTCCCATAATCCCAACTTTAAATAAGCTACACTCTCACATCTCCTCAAGTTCTCAAAATCTTTCAGACCAATGGGTTTGATGGATACTTGGATGGATCGGCCAAGCAGCTTCAGCAAGATGATGGAATCACTCCCAATCATCATCGCAACACTTGACGCTTCTAGATCAAAACCTCACAGTAGCCCTCTACTCCATCTCTTCATCCCTTCTCCCATATGATCTCACCTTACATACTTTGCACCAAAATCTAGATAATTGTACAGAGGCAGTCCAATCCACCAATTGCTCTTGCATCACGCAACTAAAAAATGGACTTCAACATATCATGATGAAAGAACAAATGATGACCTAATACCTCTCTAATCAAAGCTAAAGTTGGTTCTAGTAACCGGTGGCTTCTCACTTAAAAGGATATCATTTTCCATAAATGATATATACCTCCATCATCTACCAACCTTCAAGATCTACATCCTTCTTTCCCACTCTCACTTGATGGCCTCTACTCCTGATGAGCTAAGAGCATACACCTAGTTACATCTCATGAGCCATTCCAAACTATGAAGCTCTTTCCATTTCATGTTCAATGATTTTCAATGACTCGCATTTCACAATAGTGTCCACACTCAACAAGAACCAACATCAAATTTGCTCACTATATTCCTTTGGTTACTACAGATCAAGCCACTTTCACAACAAATAATTTGCCAAATTTGTGTCAAATCAAGTCCTGTCGCCATTCATTGTCATGATTTGATCCAACCTCAATCAGCCCCAACCCTCAAGCTCTCTTTACCAACTCCACTTCCTCAGCTGATTGGTATTAGATACTGGCACAACAGGACACCTTAGCATAGATCAAACCCAACCCCAACAACCTATGGCATATCATGGACTGTACAAAGTTATTGTAGGAACAGTCCATTCTCAACTACCCATACAGGTCATAATATACTACCGACACCCAACAATAAGCTTCTGTCCAATTATACCTCATGACCCAAACATTTCCTACAATCCCCTTTTCCTTCCTTACTAATGACAACTCTTACTCCATCACCTTGATGCCACCAAATATAAGACTTGGGAAACAATCAAATTCTCCTTAAAAGTCCTTGCCACAAAGGTATCAGCCCACTCAGTTCGCATCTCACACTTCAGTCCATGTACACCAACCTTGCTCCTATCACCACAAAATCAATCAAGAACCTCATTCATCATTCCTCTTCTATGATATCTATTTTAGATCATAGTATTTCAATAATATGAAATTCTAATTCCAAACAATCATGTGACCCATGCCATTATCTAAGAGTCATAAACTTCCATTTACTGTAGCTACTTGTTCAAAATCTCTTGAACTTAAACACTCAAATGTATGAAGATCTCTACTGCATCTATATATGGAAACAAATATTATGTATAATTTATTGATGATTACCAATGTCATTGTAGGGTATTTCCCAAGCACTTCAAATTTGACACCATCTCCAAATTTATTAAGTTCAAAAATATTGAGAAACAATCCTATCCCATCAAAACACTCCACATTGATGGTGGCAAAGAATGCAACAACAACAACAACAAGCCTTTATCCCACTATGGGATCGACCACATAAATCCTTCTCCATTGTGTCCTATTATGTGTTAAATTCTCATTTAATTCAAGTATACTTAAGGTCATTTTTTATACATCTTAACCAAGTCTTTTTAGGTCTACCTCTACCTTTCTTAACATAAGACAAATCTAATGCATCTACTCTCCTAACCGGGTCATCGGACAACCGACATTTTATGTGGCCAAACCATCTAAGGTGACTCCCTCGAATCTTATCTACCATTGGAGCTACTCCAACTTTTTCCCGAACATACTATTCTCGTGATTTTATCTCTAAGAGTAAAGCCACTCATCCACTGAGCATCCTCATCTCGAACACTTAACTTAGTCTTATGCTTCTCTTATATTGGCCAACATTCGCACTATAAATTATTGCAAGTCTTACCACCATCTTATAAAATTTTCCTTAGCGATTTTCTATCACACAACAAGCCAGAAGCATTCCTCTACTTCAAACATCCAACTTGAATTCTACTAATAACATCTCCAGCTATTTCACCATCATTTTGAACAATTGAGCCTAGATATCTGAATCGCTCACTCTTTTTAATGACTTGTTCACCCAATATCACAACACTACCACTAGAACTTCTACAGCTAAAATTACACTCCATATATATTTTAGATCTACTTAAACTAAAAACTTTTAGACTCTAAGGTTGACTTCCATAATTCAAGTTTCTCTTGGACTCTCTCTAGTCTTATCAAGAAGAATGTCATCAAAGAAAAAACATACACCAAGATACATCTTCCTTTAAATGCCTAAGAAGAGCATCCATAACTAAAGCAAAAAGATAAGGGCTTAAAGTGATCCTTGATGTAATCCAATTGAAATAAGAAAATATTTTCATCAATCCTCCTTGTGTTTGGACACAAATTTAGTGTACATATCTTTAATGACTTGAATATAACCAATACTAGAACTTTGAAGAACATCTCTTGAAACTTTATCATAAGCTTTCTAAATCAACAAATATCATATGTAGATCCTCCTTACTTTATTTATGCTTTTTCATCAAACCTCTTAACAAATGTATAGCATCCATAGATTTACTGCATCGTAAACCTATGCTCAATTACCCTCTCCCTTAATTTTAATGTACACATTAACTTAATTCCTCTATAATTTGCACTCTTGTGCATCACCTTTATTCTTAAATATAGAAACCAACAAACTCTTTCTCCACTCATCTGACATCTTTTTAGTCTTTAAAATAACATTAAAAGATTTTTAAGCCAAGAAATTCCTTTATCTCCTAAACATTTTCACACTATTGGAATATCATCAGGTCCTACTGTTTTTCCACATTTCATTTTCTTTAAAGCTTCTCTAACTTCAAATTTACTAATACTACGATAAAAATTAAATTCTCTATTTTTGTTTAGGTATTAAGCTAAAATCAATCGATTTTCATCTCCTTCATTGAAAAGTTTATTAAAATACCTCATCCACCTATTTTCAATATCTTTTTCTAAAAAAAGCACTTTATGATTTTCATCTTTAATACACCTCACTTGAACTAGATCTTTACTTCTCCTATCTCTTTGGTTAGTTAACTTATACATATGTCTTTCACCTTCTTTGGTATCCAATCTATTGTATAAATCACTAAAAGTTAAATTTTTTACATCATATATTGATTTCTTAGAATCTCTATGGATCACTTTATATCATTCCCAATTCTCTGAGTTTTTACATCTAAACCAAATTTTATAAAAATGCTTCATATATCAACTTGAGGCTTACAACATCAATATAATTGTTCCTATTTCCCAAAACAAGTTAGGGTGGTCAAACGTAAACATCAACACTTCATAGAAACTATGTGCACTCCATTGCTCAATGCTAACCTCTCCCATTCTTTCTAGTGATGCTACTTACATTGCTTACCCTCACTACTACCAAAACTTCTCACCCTACCAACTATTATATCAAACACATCCCAATTATTCTTACCTTAAAATATTTTGATGTTTATATTTTCCCTAATTATGACATTTTTCTCCAAATAAACTCCTTGATCACTCAATTGTAATTTCTTTTCGCCATGTTTCACCGCAAAAGGCTACAAGTGTCACAATCCGCCTCGAGTAAGACATTCATTTCTCATCATGCACTATTCAATGAAAATACATTCCCTCTCACACTCCTAATGATCCTATTCAAACTAGCACCACAACATCAACATTAACTCCCTTAACCTTTTCAAGCATTCCTCCTCTTACTAATAAATCCTTCTTATCACAAGTCAACCCATTGCCCCTTCCTTCCGCACTATCTCAACATCAAGACAGCCCAAACGCACAACATTCCTTATCACCTATGCGAACATATCTCCTATGATCGCTCTAAATTTTGCAAACCTCACAAAACTTAGCCTTACTAATATTATATCCTCCAAAGAATTAATAACTATCATGTTGTCAATGAGCCTCACTAACACAAGGCCATATCATAATTCCAAACTCTATAACAAAGCACTCACTGACTTCCGCCATCTCTAACTTAGAACCTCCCGAAGTTGCAAATGGACACTTAAAACTAAAGATAACTCGATGGCACCATAGTCCAACACAAGACCCAAAGACATGGCACAAGGCTTGAAGAAAGAGCAAGAGCATGTATCTTACACTAAAACCTTTAGTCTAGTTGCTAAAATGCTTGCCGTTTGTAACAAGACCCAGCACATGCAACAAGGCTTGAGCAAGAGCGTATCAACTTACACTAAAACCTTTAGTTGCTAAAATTCGCCATTTGTACCTTCCTCATAGCTAGCCTTGCTCATGATGCCAATACAACAACTAGATGTCTCCAACACCTTTCTCCATGGCATCTCCAAGAACAAGTCTACATGTCTCAACCTCAATGCTTTCAAGATCCCCAACATCCGAAGTTATGCCTACTCAAGAAAGCTATATAAGGCCTCAAGTAGGCCTCTAGACAATGATTTAAAACTTTCACTAGCCATCTACAATAACTAGATTTTATTTTTAGCAGAACAGGCACCGGTTATGAATGCTCTACAAAGCCAAATCAATTTGCTCTATGTATTAATCTAGATTAATGATATTTTGATAAGTGGGAAGAATCCAAATGCAAATTCAAATCTCTAACATATGCTAGCAAATCCCTTCCATAGGTGAAACCTTGGCAATATATCACACTTTCTAAGCGGTCTCACTAACAACATATGAACTGGTCTCCATAAAATGCCATATGCACTAGACAATCTAAGTGAATCATGAATGATAGCATGACCATTCAAAATCCTAACTTAGCCAAAACCACCCATCACAATAAGAGTTTGGCAATCCCTCCTTGTACTGCAACCTTGTAGACTCACCTCTAGTATCTAATTATTACAAGGCCAAGTATCTTGTTTGTAGCCAACCATCTATATCAAACATGCACAAATCCATCCACCTCCATTACCAACAAAACACTTGTGATACGCCCAAGGTAGATCACTATAGCAACCCCATTTAAAGAAATAACTTCAAATTTCATGCTTACATAAATTCCAACTGGGCCAAAGATCTCCATGATAAAATATCCATCATAGGTAACTATGCATTCTGTGGCAAACACATATTTCCTGGTGCATCAAAAACAACAATGGCTTAAACATCAACTAAAGCTACATCATCAAATTATATTAACTTCTACATGAGCTTTTTTTTTGTTATGATGCACCAACACTTCACAATAATGAAGTTCATTTGTCCAACATACAACACATGAAGAACACGAGTGTTCAATGATAAATTCTAATTTTAAAATTATATTATATAAATAACTTAAGACATCTCTTCTATTTTATTTTAAAATATATTACTTAAATTATATAATAATTATTTAACACTAATTAATTTTCCTTGTTTTGATTTATTTTACAATGTTTTTATTATTATGTTTATTTTTTTTTATTTTTATAGAATAAAAATATTTTTCAACTTCAAGCTAACAATCTATAATGTCATGTAACAATTGTTTCTTCAATTAAGTTTAAGGTATTTAAAAATTTTAAATATCTATTTTTATGAGCAATTAAAATAAATTTATTATTATATAAATTAATTTCATATTTATTTAATTTATGTAATTATTTTATTTGCTTAATTTTAAGAGATAATACTAAAATATCCTATCTAATGCATATTCGTGCTCTATATTTTTAATAATAGATGAGTATTATTTCCAAGTCTATATTGGTACATCATGGCTTTTTGACACCTCTCTATGATGATAATATCTTAATTCTTGCTATTGTCAATAACTAAAATTTTCATGTTCATATCAAAAACATTGAGACTATCATTTTATTCATAATCATACAAATCCAACAATATTATTGTTCACTATAACTCAATGGAAGATCAAATTTTAAAATATATTTTAAAATATATTTAAGCAGTCTCCCCCTCCAATCATTTCAACTATCTTTGAGACTACTTAATGGTCCAGCACAAAACCCTCAAGTTGAGGGGATGGAACATCACTACTTCTCATCATCATAGCCTTCGGCTCAAACCCATCAAAAATAATCCTAGTCCTCCACATCAAAAGGCATCTGTCCTATGTAAGTCATTCCCTGTTTCAAATAAAAGTAATTCGGCAAATAAAGTAGTAGAAATTTGAGTAAATAGAGTAAGGCATTTGGCAATATATCTTACACTACTTAGATATCTAAAAAAAGCAAGGCTGAATGAGAGCAAGGTGTAACCCAAGATTTACCATGGAACTTTGTAACGCCGTGCAGCTATCTCCAAACAAAGAAGTAAAACCTCTCTTTGTGCCTTTATAAATCTCTTATACTCTTCTTCTTCTACCTTCTTGCTTAAAACAGTAACGTCTTTTCGCTTTTCATTTTTCTTTCCTGCAGGCAGAAGCAGAGCATCCAATCCAAAAGGATCCAAGGCTTCCTTATTTGATTCTGAAGGAGAAGGTGACGATATAACATCCACAGAATCATTAACCAAAGCAGCCTTGCCATTTTCAGCCTTTATCAGGATTTCTGCCTCTTCTCCATCATCCTCCACAGTGGCAGCAGGGAGATTAGATATGGCATCCTTTATCTTTCCAGCAGCCTTTGAATACTACACTCATGCAAGTTTTTGTAACAAATAAAATAAAAACTATGAATCCACAAAAGAGAAAAACAAGAAACAGCAATTTACCTAACATTTTGTGCATGACAGCCAATTATTATTATTATTATTATTATTATTTTTAGACATTTGAGTGAATTTAATCATAAACTCACACACACAACACATGTGCAAGAGTTTGAACCCAAAACCTTTTAGTTGAAAGCCTAAGCTCTCTAACATTAAACTAGAGTGTATATTTAACCACGTCTGAGACATATATTTAGTTTGTATCTTTTAACTACATATTTCTGCAAAACAGAATGTAGAAATATGTTTGTTTCCATACAAGGAAGCTATTCAGACATCAACCCTAACTAGAACATAAAATGCCTGAAACTTCAACATCACTTGAATATAATATAACGACAATGTACGACAAACTGAACGAACATTAACACTAGTTTCTGTGCACTAAAAAATAAAATCTATGCACTGATAAAATTTGAAGCAAAAAAAGGAAAGCAGACTTTACCACAGGAAAAGCAACGCCATTGTACTTGACAACCAAACTTTGAAGAGTATAAAACAGTTTGGATTATTTTAAACATGACAAAGACATATTTAGTTTGTATCTTCTACTACATGGTTTTGCATGACAGATGAGTTTGCTGTTTGCTTGCATGCTGGTCGAACACAGATCCCTACCTAGAAAATAAAATTCCTAAACTTCAACGTCATTTATGTATAATGGGAAGGCACTCAAAACTGAAAGTGAACATTAAAACAAACCATATACAATTATATCCATTCTAGTATCCATACTGCTGGGAGACACTAAGGGGTTGTTTGGTTGTAAGTATTAGGAGTGTAAAAAAAAAGGAATGTAAGAGTTTTGATTTTTTTAGTGTTTGATTAGAAGTAAAACAAATACAAAGTATCGGAGATTGGGATTTTAAATAGACTATTTTTTAGCAAATTTGGAATTCACTCGATTTGGATAAAATCGAGAAAATTCTAAATGCAAAGAAAACTTACATCCCGACCTCATCTTCACCATCAGCCACTTGCGCCATCACTAACCATCAGCTGCAGCCTATTGCCCAACCCCTACCACCACTCCTCGAAACGAACTCCATGTCTGTTGTATTTCAATACATTTGAAAAATATCACAAAAAAAAAAATATTTTAATGTAACTGATTTACATCCAATCAAACTCATGCATTTCTAAAATTTATGCATTCAAATTGACATATATTCCTAAAACTCATGTATTTAAAAACATCCAACCAAACAACCCCTTAGTACCCAACACATGAAGCACACATGATATGTGCAAGCTTACCCCTACATTTGCAGATTGGTTGTTTACATGTCTCACCTAGGACCTCGTACTAAACTAGAAGCAACTGAACCTCCTCTGTAATCTTGCCCTTATGGAAGACAGTACCAAGGATACAAGTAAAGCATAATTCCATGTTAATTCAAAAAAAGATCAAGCCATGCGCACCAATTCAATATTCATTTATTTGTACATTAATTGATTGATTTCATTTCTCTTACCACAAACTATCATCATGGACCATACCACCAATTCTTATCATCCATTGCCAAAAGATTCTTCTCTGCTTACAAACACAAAAAAAAAGGAATAGTAATCACCACTAAAAATACATGCCTCAAGCTACGATACAAGTATTAAGATAAACTGCAAAATTAAACCAGAGAAAACAAATCAATTAACAAATTTAATAGAATCAAGTATGATAATTCCAATCATAAGCCTTCACCAAAACAACCAACCATTACAATCAAGCTAATAAATTTCAAGCATCGAAACTATTACTTTAAAGAAAAGAAATTAAAATTAACATGAAAAAAAATCAATTACACAACTTTATGATCTATAACAAAACAATTCCAATCATAAGCCTTTAGCAACAACAACCAACTGCCACAATCAAGCTAATTAACAACTTGCTAGTAATGTGAAAAATTACTTTTCATAAATAAAGCATGAAACGAGCTTCTTCCTCATACTCCATTACAAAATATAAAAAAATCCTATTTAACAAAATAAATGAAAAACAAGGCTGAAATATGACTGAGTAACCTCTTGTGCAGAGAAGAAGTAGATGATAATCTGCTCAATGAAGGTTCATTGCAAAGGAGAAGACATTGCGCATCCAAAGAGAAAAGAAGTGGTCACTATTTCGACTTTACACTACAATAATAGCAAGCTTTGATGCCTTGCTAAACTTCAAGGAACTTTTATATGTGAAGTGATCTTCTTCATTGCTTCAATAACTTGTGCTTCAGCTTGCATCAACCGTCGCTTTGAATCGAGGCTTTTGGGTGCCACTACAAAATTATGATTTTGTAAGAGAAAATTATAGGAAAAAACAAACTAAAAATATAGTTTCTTGTCATGTTACTAAACCTCATCAGATCGCAAATCATAATTGTCCATTAGTATTATTTGTTAAGCTATAAGGAAAACATAAATTCCACATTTATATCATGTCGAAAAAAAAGTTTTGCATAACAAGATATCTTTCAAAATTCAAATTACTGTTCGATGTCATTAAAAAAACATATAGAGGATGTCTTTGTTGCAACAAAGTGCAAGTGATCCATCGAAATATAATCGGTAAGGTTTTCAAAACCCACTAATGTACTTCACCAACATCCTATTTGCACAACTTAATTCCAAATGAAAACAAACCTAAAGATTAAGATTTTAGTTCCGTGCTTTTCAAAAGGATTTTGCAAGTTTACATTTAAAAGAAAATATAAGCAACACAACATCTAAAACAGCATCTCAAATGCATACGTCATGTCTACAATATTTTTCAAGGGGGTAAAAATAGGCCTAAATAGGAAGAAGGGAGAGAAAACAACATACAATTAGCATGAAAGTTATTGCACTACGGTTATGTTTGTTGACTTTAATTGCTTATCATCAACTGGTACATAATAACATGATAAGTGTTAAATAAACTTTAAATTGAGAATTGATTAATTGATTGCATAGATCTGCCACAATAGAAAATGCCAATATATTGTGCTAAGAAAAATGGTATGTACTAGTCTCCAGGAAAGAAGGATGCTGTGTATTGTACTAAGAAAAACAAGGAACGTTTTTTTGTAAATGATTTTCTGTCTTGACTACCCAAGTGCTCTTTTTTTTCCCCCAAGTGATCTGGTTAAATTCAAATATCTTGCACATTAACTGGTTTCTTATGCTTACATGACAAAGCTCCTTCTCCCTTTCCAACATCCATAGCAAGTGAATCTACACATAAAGAGTTTACAAGGTGTATTAGCAATGTGTTATATTTCTAAAGGAATTCTGAGGAAGAAGCCCTGAACTCAGAAATGAAACAAATAGCCTGTTCACTATCCGGGTGATTAAAGGGATGTTTTGGGAAGGAACCCAATTTGGAATGTACTTGAGTTTCTGTTATATTATCAATGTTCCTATGTGTGGAATGTTTGTTGATATTCTCATTTAGTAGAAGTCATGCAAGTAAACTGTTTTAGTCCAACATCTTTGCAATGTCAATGAAAGATGCTAATTTCATTAAACATATAGATTGAGCATTATTTGAATACACTTTTAAAAACTAGGTCACAGTTGAGACCACAAATCAAACAAAGTCCATACGCACACCAATGTCATTCATTAGACAAAGAACAAAATGAAAGCTACATGATGACAATACACAATATTTCAAGGTCAACATACACAAACCCTTAAACATTCTCGCACATCATCACAAACTTGACTACAACTAAAAGCAAAAGTTTATTGTCCTCATCTTCTAACTCTTAATAAATTCATCATCATCCAAGCATTTCATCTTAACTTAAACAAACTAAAACGTAAAATATTAATAGCCATCAATTCTTAGCATTCTATAATAGGAATAAAATCATATGATGGTGGCAGTAAACTAATTGTTGCATGTGAACATGTATATGAACACATGCAATAAATAACAATAATTTGTATATCTATTAAATTAATAACATGAAATGGTATTATGTGAACATGTATGTATTAGCCAGTATTTGAACATGTACATATGGCTATCAAGAGAACTTGTCTGTTAGATGTTGGATATATGTGAGACTCATGCATAAGCAATCGTATGCTAATTAATAATATACTGAGCTAGCATGTAAAATGTGCATGCATTTGCTAGAATGTACACTAAAACATATTTGCTAGAATAAAAATTCCCATTCTATCCATACATCCCTTCACTTCTTGTTTCTTTTCTTGCATAGCAACCAAAACGTATTTTTTCCTTTCATAGATTGCAGTTCATAATTTCGTAAATAGCAAATAATGAATTTTGTGACACTGCCTGATGGAAGCACTTACTAAACAGACTTCAGAGAACAATAGAAAGCCACTATCAGATGATAAAATCAACAAATAAGTTACGTGACTGCTAAATTCCACAAAAATTTCACATCATGTAATCTCAATTAAATGCCTAGCATCGACACTGAAGAATTGGGTGATGGTGTATGTAAAAGCCCAAAACAAGACCCTAACAGAATGACCAGTCTACAAGTAATAAGCAATGTAGCGATGAGATGTAGAACAAGTGGGAAACCCTAGAATACCTTCACCAGGAGATTCCGGTGGCTTGTCCCTCTTAAGCGCGCTCTTGAGGGCAGGAGGTCGCATGGGGGGAATGGGAAACGGAGCCGACTCACAACTCTCGGAGATCGAAGGCCGCTCTTGCTCCACCGTCGCATCATGTGTTGCCAAGGGAGGAGGAAGTCCATCGAAGATGTTCTCTGCCATTGACCGCTGCTCAATCGAAGACCTCCAACGTTTTGCTTGTGCGATTTCACTCGAGTTTTGATTATTTGACTGTCTCGGAGACGCAACTTTACCTTTCCGAAGTAGCGGATTTTATTTTGCACATCATGTTTTTTTAAATTTTTTCGGGTCATTGTACATAAATAAGAGTATAAGACATAATTTATATATATTTATATATCTAAAATTTAAATTTTTTATATGTATATAAAATTATTCAATATAAAAAATATTTACATAAATACATACCACAATTTATGTATTTACATCTAACATAAACTTCAATTTTTTACATATATAACACCCTAATTTTCAATATCACATCAAAAAATATCACTTTATTAATTTTTTAAAAGTGAAATACACTTTTAAGCATAGAAAAGTTGATAGATAAAATATTTAACTTTAGGTGTTATATATAAATACATAAGAATTGTGTGTTATAAATCAAAAATATTATATCTATAAATATCAAATTTAATTTTTATATATATAAATGCATTAGAATTATGTGCTAGTATACAAAATTTTCTTTATTTTCTTAATTTACTCATTTAACTGCCTACTAGATTTATTTTATTCAAAAATAAAGACACAAATGTATTTTTTATCGCATGATAACTTTTTTTTATCATCAGAGGATGAAGCATTTTTATTATTATTATAGTATAATTCATTCATTTAGATTTTTTTTTCTACTCCAAAATTACAATGATAGTATTATAAAAAAAATTTGAAATATATTTATAAATAATTAAGTTTTTTTTACATTTGAGCAATAATTTATTTATTTATACTAATTTAAAAAATGAATTTAAATATTATGTAAATTTTTGAAAATTAAATTGGACATTAAACCTCAACATTTGAATCAAAGTTGAACCTAAAGTTGAACTTGATGATATAATAAATATTAAAATTATTTTAGTATGATTTAAATAATATAATAATGATATTTTCACTAATTTAATATATAGTTATCTAGCTTAAAATATTTCATGAATATTTTGAATATGATTCTAATTCAATATTTTGAAATAAGATATTTTTTAGTTTCTCCAATTTTAAATGAAATATTTATATTTTTTTATCAATCTAATCAAAATTAAAAGTCAAATTTTGATTAACTTTAAAATCAACATATTCTTAAAAAAATAGCCTAGTTCATCAATTCACTGCTTCAACTACCAATTTTGATTAGTTATATGTAGAAGAAATTTTAGACTTTGACCAAACTAACTAATTGATTGTTTCATAGTTGAAGTAGTAGATTCGATGAATTTTAAAACTATTTAGGATCTATTTGGGGGCAATTGTAGTTATCTACAAAGTTATGAAGTTGTGTAAAAGAAGCATCTGTCTAAAAAGTTGCAATATAGATTATAATTTTTTATTTTTAAAAAATCAAATTGCATCTTTCTCGCAACCACAACACTCTACCAAATAATATTAAAAAACATAACTTTCTTATCTCAACTTTTTCAAAATTTTGGCATTGTTCAAAGTGCACTGCACTAAATATCCTATTTTTATCCATCTTACTATGATTGAAAGATGAGGAGAAAAATGAAAATAAAATAAAGGAAATTTAACTTCATAAAATTGTAGAAACATGCTTGTTGGTTGTCTTCTTAGATATGCCCAAAATTTTATTTATTAGTTTACTGTTATGAAAATAAAAGTTGAAATAGGGTTATTTGGGATCAATTTTATTTTCTGTTTTTTTTATTTTATTTTTATGTTATTTTAAAAATATATTTATTTAGAGTATTTTTTATGATTTTATTTTTATTTTTGAAAATAAAAAATATTATTTGAATATTTTAAAAATAATAAGATCAAATAAATTTTATTTTTAAATAAAATATAATATAAAATAATAAATAATAAATAAAAGTGATTCCAAACGCCCTTAACAGTCACACGAGTTTTAGACTAAGGAGCTCTCCATTATTCCTATTCATAGGACCTTCTCTATCTTTCATGATCTCCAAGCACGTGAAGTCAATTTATGGCAGAGTTTTTGCCTCTAGTTATTTGTTCAAGGCTAGTAATATTATACATTTAATTTTTTATATTTGAGCACGCCATTCATAGTTGTAACCTTAAGCCCATAACATCACATTACTTGTTATGAATATGTAGACCAAAATTTGTTTTGGACATGGTTCGATTATGATTAATCAACTATTTTATTATAACATAATTATCTTTTATAAATTTGACTAATTTATATTAATTTATTGTATATATATATATATATATATATATATATATATATATATATATATATATATATATATATATATATATGACTTTAATCATATATATGGAGAGATTTTGCACTACTTGGGTCACATATAGACCTAAGGGTGTAGTCGAGAAAAATATTAGAAAAATTGATGCTAATAATTATATTGCCATAAAAAAGATTTTACTTTACCTTAATTAGTACTTTAAAACTTTCAACTAGTATTGATGATGATTGATACTGATGAAAATAAATAATAATATATTTTGTTTGATATTGGATATAAGAATAGAATATTTATTGTTATGAATTTGCTCTCATCACTTAGTAGAAGTTTGAAATATTTTCACATGAAAGAGGATAGAGAGAGTCAAGAAGAAGGATATATGTAAGAACACCACCATGAAGAAGACTACTTTATCCTAATACATTATAATTGGATAAGTTTCTCAAAAGTTTGAGAGAAAATGTGTTAAGTTTCTTTATGGCAAGTTTGGTGAAAAATTCTCTCAATTTTTTTCTTAAGATGTATACTTCCATCTTCAATTCTATGTGGATAAAATGAAGATAGAAATATACTCTTATGCATTTGGAAATCACGTAGATCCACAGATATTCTTATTAGAGTGATCATGTATGACATTGAGAAAATGTGCACTATCTCAAAAGATAAAAGTCACCACCCTATAATGGACATAATCACCTTAATAAGGACTCCTAAAGATGTGTCTCAGATATGTACGAGATTCTTCTACAACATGAAAAGTAAAGTATTTATTAGTTTAAGTCTTATGGAGGCAAGCCTCATAGTTATTACATCCTAAGGAATCTCGAAGGTAAATAATTGTTGTCTCCAAAGATTTCAAAATATAGGACTATCAATGAATTTATTTTAGAAAGTCAAGTGGGTCGATCAAGAGGAGGGAGTTCTTTAAGGCCAAATGGAAATAAATAGAGATGCTTAAGATACTAGGAAGCCTAGTAAGCATCCCAAATTATCTATGGTTGGCTTTATATTTTGAAATTGAATTAATGTGTTTGAAAATTTTCATTGTGGGCTTACAATTCCATGGTAGAAGGCTATGGAAATGCCTAAGAGATGATTTATACTTATGACCCACAAAGGGGAGAAGCAACCTCAGAACCTAAATCTAGAGAGCTTTGGCGAGGGCCAAAAGCACGATCTAAATCTAAGGCGAAAAAGGGTATTTGGTTTACCTTCACAAGAGAAGATAAACCACCGACTTGGACTTACAAGGTTGCCAACAACTCCTCCTGATTTTAAATTCATGTAAAGTCTCATATTTATGCAATACAATGTTGCTATTTATTTAGAAAGAGATTTAGTTCTTAAACACACTTTAAATAGACTAGATCATGTAAGGACATGCTTTCAAATGACTTAAATCTAATGTAAAACTTTCACATATTTTATTTTTATTTTTGGACAATCATTTGACTCAGGCTATAAAATTCTTTATGTCTAATGCATGAGAAATTAGATTATGAGCCAAAATTAACGAGATAAGGATGTGTGTTTCCACCATGGCTCTCACAGGTCAAGCTAAGTTCTCTACCAATGGTGGAAGCCCTTCAATCAAGAGTGAAACAATATACTTTTTATATATGATGTTAGAAAAGAAAGTATCTAGCTAATTACTATTCTTTTATCTTAATTTTAGCCTAAGCTTTAGGTGAGGTTATGAGTTATTTATTTTAATTTTGAGTTATTTAATTTGGTAGAAGATTTATTTTTCTATCTAATCCTCATCAGCCATATATCACAAAGGAAGAAACTAAAAAAGGATGTCATCTTAATGCACTAAACAAAATATCAAATATTTTATAAAGCTAACAAAAGAATAAAACCATTTATGGTTACCACCACACAAACCCAAAATAAATTGGTAGAAATCTACCCTTATACAACCCTAATTACAAATGAATTAATTTATAATCGAGTAAGGAAATTTATGTTATGGGGTCTTCATTTCTTCTTTTCTTCTTTCTTGTTTCTTCTTTCTTCTTTTGGTTCTTTCTTTTGGGATGGTTGGAAGATGATTGCTCCAAAGGCTTCACATGGTACATAAGATGTAAACCAATGCTCATCATAATCCCCATTACATTCATTCAAAATCTAATTATAAAAATACATGAAAAGAAAAGTAAACTAACGCAAAATAGAGACTAGCTAAACAAACTATACAATTCTCAAGCATGTATATTGGACTTAGCACCCCACACATAGGTAACCAAGTTCACTTGGCCTATTGGATTATACTTAGGGGTATAAACACCTGCACAAAAAAAGTCTTTTATATTTTATTTATTACAGCGCCCCTTAAGCACAATCCCCTACAGAAGATAATGATTAGACTAAATCGTCCTACCATTCATTCTATGCATATTCACCTTAACATCTAGACTAGAAATAATACATCATAAAATAAAAGCAAACATCAAATGCAATCACCTAATAAAGCTATGGTGACTTTTAATGTGTGTAAAAGGTTTTTATGTGGTATGCTTAGCTATGTCTTAAGTTTAGATTTTCTAAGATGTTCAACTTAGATGGGTGGTTTCATTCAAGTTGTTTAGTTAATTTAGTTGATTTATTATTTGGTGATTTATTTTGGTTTAAGAATCTTACAATTAATTATGAAGATAAAGAGAGGAAAAAGAAGTGAACTTCTCTTTCTTCCCTACCTTAAGTAATTTCTAAAGTGAATTCATATTTGATTTTATTTGAATATTTTATTATGTTTTAATTTATCATAAGTTTAGATTTTTCCTAAACAAACCTATTCAAAAGAAAGGCATTTTAAGATTAAGTAAAGTGAACTATATCACAAAACACATCACTTCATTTCTTTCTTAACATGTATAACATGCATATGAATGAATTTAAGAATATCTATACATATAAGTGAAATATTTAGCACACTTTATGATGAATGCTAAGAAATGTTACTTAAGAAAATTGGAATGTTTATGATGCATGATTTTCATTAAGTTATCATTTATTCATATGCACATGTGTATGTATGAAAGACATAAGTGAGTAATAACACCATTGTTAGTAGTGAAAAAAGACTACTTAGACTACTTAAAGCCTCAATAGGTTGTCAGACTAATATACCACTTTCCTTAAATACATATGTATGTATAAAAGAAATAAATGGAGAAAGAAAAGATGCAAAGTTTATGTTTATTTAATTTTGGTTTGTTTATGCAATTGTGTGTAAATGTAAATATCCTTCTTAAGTTATAACATGGAAGAGGATAAGACTTTCAAGTAAGTTTATGTTCTTTTTAAAAGAACTATACACTTTGCAAATCTTATTCAAATCCATGTTAAGAGGAAAGAAAAACAAACATACACATTTTTTATATTCACATGCAAGCTTATAAATAAAGTAAAAGTAGTACATACCTTTTAGTTTTGATATTTGATTTATAAGTTTTGAAAATAATTTTGAATTTAATAGTGATAATAACCATTCATATTTCTACTTTAGCAAAACATGCAATTTGACATAAAGAAAATATTTCATTTTAATTTTGATTTTAAAGATATGGATGCATGAATTTCATATGACATACACATTTAGCATGCTAGGAAAAGAATAAAGTGATGAAAGCAATATAAATTCATTCTCCCTAATTAATTCCTAAAGACAATCCTATGAAATAAAAAAAGTTTAAAGTGAATCAAAGTTTGTTTAATGTGATTTTTATTTTGAATTTTCTTTATGTTTGATTTAGGAAATGTGAAAGAATGTTATGGTCCTAACCCATTTCCCCATGTGTGTGGCATTTTAGTTTAATCTTTAGATGATTAGATGATTTTTATATTTTGATTAGGTTAAGGTATGAATTATGTGTTAATTATCCCTTATTATACCACCAGCATACTTAACCAAATAATTATGAGCCAATGATATGACTTAAAATCACAAGGAATTTAAATCAACAATGCACCTAAGAAGAAAAGGAATGCATTTGGCTCATGATTAATGATTAATTAAGCTAAGGATTTAAGTTAAGTAATTTCATAATCCTTCTCACATGTGAGTTGGATTTTGATTTCTAAAGATAAGGTTATTGAATAAACCAAGCATCTACCCAAAGTAAATTAGTTAAGTTATATAAGGTTTTAGAATTTTATCAAATTGATTAGGTAAATTAGTGGATTAATTTTAATTAAGTTTGGATTAAGGAAGAAAGAGGGGTTTAAGGAATAGCTTAAAGAAAATATCCCAAAATTATTAAACCTCCTATTCACCTAAACAAACTTTAACTAAATCAAGGGATTAAACCAATTATACACAATTAGGCTTAATTATATTGAGAATATAAGAATGAATCCAACAATTACCCTAATTAAGACATTAATAAATCTCAAGAAAATTAGGGAGTGAAGTCATCCCACTAAATACACATGAAGTTTGAGATTAATTAATGGAATAAAGAGTAATTAGCTAATTATATTTAATAAAACCCAAATTCAAAAAAATAACAATTACTTTCTATCAAAGTCAATTTTATAATATTCAACATTTAATTATCTTTCATATGCAATTTGTTTCATATTTTTTTATTTTCTACACATAGATATGAATATTTGAAGTTTTCTTGATTAATTAGATAATTTAATCTCCTAACTATATAGCTAATCCCATTAACGGGATGACACGTGCACTTTAATGGGCATTTGAGTGGTTGGTGATAGAGATGGCGGTGCTAGGGCGCTTTCTCCTCATTAAGAGATGGCTAAGATCAAGTGGTTCTTAAGGATTAATTTGGATCCTACGGGTTTTAATCATGGGCCCATCCAAAATGCACGAATGGATGACCCATGATTCATCTGATCTTTCTATGAGAAATGGCCACCATCCATCTAGGGAAAGATTCAGCTGATTGAGCTTGGATTGAATCCAACCTCAACCCACCATCACCATGCAAGGAGATCACATCCAATGGCTAGTTTCTCATGATAGAAATTCACTTCAAAGCTCCACATCATGCTAATCTTGTTTAATGGTATACCTTGGAGGCTATCACCAATGCCATTCTGGTTCATCTAGTGGAAGCCTTGTTGAAGGTTTGAGGTGTTGAAATTGGATGGATCATGGACCAACATTCACTTGAGCTTGGTCTTGGTCAAAGGCCTCCCTTGCTTGGAGAACTGTGAAGCTTTGAGTTCGATTTGATCCCAGAAGCTTGGTGAATTGAGTTGGTTTGAGTATTGAGTGAGATGAATTTCTTGGAGCTCATTTTCATGAAAATCGAGAAATGAAAATTCAAACTCACTCTAATTTGGGGAGTTTGAATGGCTTGCTCTCACTTAAGCTCAATCAATTGGAGAATAATGAATTTGAAATTAGGGGAGGTCTCCCCAGAGTAATCGGATGTTTAGAAGGATCTTGCCATTTTGATCCAATTGACCTCATTCCATGAGTTTAGTTGTGTCATCATTAGTGAGGAGTGAGTAGGGAGTTCCCATGTGCTTAATTCAAGTGGAGGAGGGATTCCATGTGCTTAATTTCAAGTGAGGTGGTCAATTTTAGCCTTAGGGTTGGTAACCAAATCATAGTAATATTCACTAGTGTCCACTTGATCTAAGAGAGTATCATGGCCATGAAGTTTGACCAAATTGAAAGTGAATTTGGAAAAAATTATCTATGGTTGGGATAAATGGTCATTTGGCTTAGTTTCAATTTGATTATGTTTGGTATGATTTAAAAAATGGTTGGGCTAAAGTTTCAATGGATTTGGAGTTGATTTGATATGATTTGGCTCATGATGACCCATTTAGGTCAAAATGGGTCAACTTGGGTCAAGTTGACCAATTGGTCAAATTGGGTCAAACCAAGGGTTGGGTCAAGTTCATATGACCATTTGAAATGGTTTGACATATTTGGTTCAATTTGGGATTTGAATTTGTTCATTTGATTTCATTTAGGTCAAATGGGTCAAGTTGATAATTTGACCCTCCTATTTTAAGTCATGTTTGTTTAGTTTGGTTGGTTATTTAAAATGGATTAGTATCTTTGTTTTGATCAATTGGATTTATATTTGAGTTTGACTCAATATTTGTCAAGTTGGGTTTATGGTCAATTTGATTAGTTAGTCTAGTTGGCAAATTGAGGCTTTGGTCAAGTTCAAAAAATCTTTTGGAATGAACTTGACCCATTAGTTTCAATCAATTTGGCTTAGATCATGTTTTGACATATTTTTGATTTTAGGTCAAGTTGGGTCAACTTGGGTCAAGTGGCTAATTGGGCTAGTTAGGCTCAAATGTTGACTTGGTCAAGTTCAAACATTGATCATGAATGAGTTTTGATCCATGGTTTCAATCATTTGAATGGTGGATTTTGAATTTAGGTTTCATTTTGGCTAAGTGTTGACTTCAACCCTTAAGTTTGACTTGGTTTGACCCAATTTGAGTGATTGATCACCTTATGATGATTGTTGCTCATAGAGCTTAGATGAGCTTAGTTCAATCCAAATTAGGATTAGATTTGCTCAGGGTACTAGGTCACTTTAGGTCGGAGCCTAAGTAGGTCTGGCTTGGTCAAAAGCTTGATTAAAGTTTGATTGAACTCATATATGGACTTATGATTGAAATATAAATCCATTTGCAAGTGGTTTGAAGTCAAATGAGTTTTGATTCATTTGACAATTTCCCAAAAGGGTGAACATGAGTTTGACTTTGGTTTGATTTTTGTAATGCTTTGGTGATTGAAGTTTGTGTTTATATTTGGATTCATGATTGAAGGGTTGAATCATGAAGAAAAAATCAAGGGTTTGGCTTGATTTGAAATTGATTTAAGTTCAAGATTTTGACTTGAAAAGGCTTAGGTTGGATTTTGATTGAATTTGAGTTTGATTTTAGGGTTTTGTTTGAACTTATATTTCATTTATATACAATATAAATGAAAATATAACAAGTTAAGGAAAATTCATGAATTTGAAGTGATTTGAACTTGATTTAGGCTAAGTCCTTAAGAGAGAATCAAAGTGACTTAGAGAGTTTTGATTTGGAATTGAATTTTGATTTAGTTTGATTGATTTGAATTTATATTTTATTTATATATGTGAATATAAATGAGAATATAAATAGATTGAGAAAATTTCTTGAATTTTAATTGATTTAGATTTGATTTACCAAGTCTAAGAGAGAGAATCAAAGGACTTAGGAAATATTTTGAACTTGGAATTTTAATAAGCTTCACTCATTTTTTTCAATCATGGATTTCAATCATTTATAATTAAGTTTGAGAAAATCAATTAAGTTGGGATTGATAAGTTTAACTTGAAAAGGAAGAGGAATTTTTTTGGTAGGCAAAATTTTACTAACACTAAGGCATGACCTATTTATGGCTGTTTTCAAGTCTCTGTGGTTGGTGTCCACCTAATCACTGGGATGCTTTAAGACTAAGGATCTCTTAAAGTCAAGAGGAGTCCACTAAGAAGAAGGGGTTGAGAGCTCATCCTAAAAAATGAGGTCAACAAAGGACCCAATATGTGGTGTGATTAAAGAAAACAAAGAAGGTGACAAAATGATCAACAACAAACCATCATAAGAATGCAACACATCTACTCAACCAAAAGAGGAATCAGATAGTGCAGTGACTTACTATGCCAAGGACATAAGAGAGAGAGAAGGAGGAATCCACAAGGATAGAGTTTGTGAATCTCAAGAGAAATAAGTTCAAGTCATCCACAAAGGGACAAGAGGTTTGATTTAAGTCTTCTGGGAGAGAAAGATCGATTTAATTTGTTGTTATTTAATTGTGTTTGTTGACTATGGGATAGAAAAGTGAACTCTCCATTGAGGCAAGTTCATCATCCATAAGAAAGGAGGTTGTGAAATCCACCTAGGATTAGAATAGTCCTTGGGAACTGGGAAAGGCTTACATCTAATTGAGAAGCCAAAGTTTTATTTGATTGATTAATTATTATTTTGTTTCACTCACATAGGGAGAGGGTTGAATTTGTGGGATTGATTGATTTTAGATTTTGGATCTTGAAATGGACCCTCGTTGGTTTAATGGGAGACTGAGGAGTGGGCTTAAACATAACTCATCTAATCCAAAGGTAGTACAACCTATTGTAGGACTAACCAACCAAAGGGATGTCTTTCTATGCAAAGAACTATAAGAAGAAAGCATAGCATCCTCCAAAGTAGGGACTTGGTGACCCATTCAGCAAGAGAACCCAACCAGGGGACCATTATGAATGCCTTTGGAGATGCTCGATCATCGAAATTTCATTTTTTTTAGAGATGGGTCCCATTGAAGGGATCAGACCGAGTAGCCATAGAGGCTAGCCTAACTTAGATTTACCAATCAAAAGAAATCTACCAACCACAAAGGGGACTATCAACAGGGGTGCCTTGGTTTGCAATGGTCAAGTATTAAGAAGAAAGAGGACTCATTTTAGAAAAAGGAACCACTAGGTGATGTTGGCAAGACAACAAATTGAACCCACCTAGAGAGATATGAGTGAATGTGCAGGAACTTAAATTACCAAAGATAAATAAAAGATTAATTTCATTTATTAGTTTATTTTGATGGATTTGTTGGTTTGTTGGATCAAAGGGAGCTTATATTAGCCTAGACCTATCTGCATTTCCAAAGAGTAGCTTCACCAAATGGAAAACTAAGCCAAAGGAGTGCTTTGGTTTGAAATGATCAATTTAAAAGAAAGCTCTACTACATCTTCCACTATAAAAGACCATTGGGTTCCTTTTTGGCAATAAATTGAGCTCAACCTAGTCGCTTTATGTTTGTGAGTCATGCTATAAAGAATGATCATCTTACATCTTCCAAGTCAAAATCTTCCCCAACTTGCTTGTAAAAAATAGATTGAACTCACCTAAGGATGACTCAAAGTGACAAACCTGTGGATTTATCTCAACTTTGGTATTTAAAAATTCTATAAGTTCATAATTCTAAAGAAATTCAAAAAATCTTTCTTTAAATCTAATCTTTAAATTTTCTTATTTTATTTTATTTTCTTATTTATCATGATCATGAATTTTAAATCATTTTAGCTATATATTCCTAAATATCTCATTTTTAATAAAACCAATAATTCGCATATCCATTAACAAATTCTCCAACCATATTCACTAAAATTCTCAATCCAAGAGTAAATAATTCAAAATTCAAACTTCAAAAAAGTCCTTTAAATCCTCTTAATGGACTTAGCCAAATCATGATCAAATCATTTCAAATCCTTGAAATTTTCTCATGATCCATTTATATTATCATTTATATTCACATATATAAATGAAATATAAGTTCAAAAATCAAAACAAATTCCAAAATCAAACTCAAATCCACTCAAAATCCAACCTAAACCTTTCAAGTCAAAATCTTGAACTTAGCCAAATCAAGTTCAAATCAAGCCAAACTCTTGATTTTCTCTCATGATTCAATCAACCCTACAATCATGAGCTCATATATAAATCCAAACTTCAATCAAACTATCAAAACCCAAGCCAAAAATCAAACCCTAAGTCCTTTCATATTCTTCCTTTGAATATGAAATTATCAAATGGATCAAAACCCAATTAACTTCAAACCACTCGCAAATGGATTTATATTTCAATCATGAGTCCATATATATAGATTAATCAAACCCAAATCAAGCTTTGACCAAGCCATTTGACCCACTTAGGCTCACATGACCCAAAGTGACATAAAGTACCCTTATGAGCCAAATTCTAATCCTAACCAAATTGGATTGAACTAAACTCATTTATGCCTCTCATCATGAGCAACAATCATCATGGGATGATAAATCAAACAAATTGGGTCAAACCAAGTCAAACCTAAGGGTTGACCAAGTCAACACTTAGCAAAATGAAATCTAACATAGCCAAATTCCACTATAGGCCAAATTGATTGAAACCATTGATCTAAGTTCATTCATGACTTATGTTTGAACTTAACTAAGTCAACCTTTGAGCCTAACCTAGCTAATTGACCACTTGAAAGTTGACACATTTTGACCTAAAGGATCAAAATGTGTCAAAACTTGATCTAAGCCAAAGTAATTGAAACCAATGGGTCAAGTCCATTCCAAATCACTTGTGGAACTTGACCAAAGCCTCAATTGGCCAACTAGACCTATCCTAGCTTTAACCTTAGACTCAACATGACCTAAAGGGGTCATGTTGAGCCAAAATTAAACTCAACCAAAATTGATTAGAAACAAAGATACCAATCCACTCCATATGACTAACCTAACCTAAACCTACCCTTGACCTAACCTTCAATGGGTCAAATAGGTCAACTTGACCCATTTGACCTAAATGAAGTCATTTGAGCCAAATTCAAAACTATACCAAATTGAATCAAACCAAAGCCAAAAATATTTCAAATGGTCATATGAACTTGACCCAACCCTTGGTTTGACCCAATTTGACCAATTGGTCAACGTGACCCAAGTTGACCCATTTTGACCTAAATGGGTCGACATGAGCCAAACCCTATCAAATGAATTCCAAATCTCATGAAACTTGGCTAAACCTAGTTTCTACATATACCCAACATATCTAAAGTGAAAAATCAATAAAACATTCTTCCTAGGCCATAGAACAAATTTTGGATTAATTCATGGGTACTCTTCACATTCACTGAGGCTTTCCTAAAAGCTCAAGGGGACCTAGTGAAGAGTGGTGCACAAAACTCAATGGGTTTGGGTCACCCCAATTAGTCCCTAGACCAAACCTGACCCCATGGGTCAAAACTCCAAATTCAAAACCCATCTCCCACTTCAAGCACATGGGAGGTTGGCAATCCTCTCCTTGGCTAAACCTGACCATGTGCACACTCCTAACTGACCAAGTAACCCACTGCCTAAGCTCCATTGATCAAAAATGGCAAGAGGATGGATGACCATTCTTGGGGAGATATACTCCCCTCATTTCATTCAAACCCCTCTATCGATTAAAGCTAAGGAACTGAGCACCTTAGAGAGTATTCCCAAGCTTCTTAGAGAGGATTTAAAACTAAATTTCTTAGTTTTCAGTTTGAAAATAAGGGAGGTCTATTGAAGAGCCAACTTCCTCTTCACTCACTACAATTGCTTTTGCATACTCCATCAAAGAGGCAAGTCAAGTGCACCCAAGCTCTCTTTGAAGATCCAAAGGCAAGAGGGGACCAAGCTCGATCAAATCTACAAGCTAGCTAAGGAGGAGGTGGTTCATATACCAATCCACTCAACCTCAAGTGCTCATACTCTCAACACAGCTTTGTATCAACCAGATGAAACTTCTCATCACTGATCCCCTATGGGATTTTGACCTTTAAATGTAATGTGGTGTGGAGCTTTGTAAACATAATTTTAATCCCATGGATTTTTGACCATTGGATGTGCCGCTCTTTAGCTTTAGATGGTATGGGTCGAGTTTGGTTTGAATCGAGCTCATGATCTACCCCTGGGTCACCCATCATTGATCAAGGAAAATAACTTGGGAGATCTGAGCCATCCATCCGTGCATTTTGGATGGATGGCTGAGATAATTCCCCACGATTAGAAATCCCTTATCCGTTTTAAAATTATAGGGAGATCTCTAGCCGTTCGATCTTTGATCGACGATAGAGATCAAACCGCATCCATCGCTAGCTGCCATTTTGGATTTGATAACTTAAGTGAATCCCTCACAGCACGATGCATGTAAAGCACACTGACCGCCACCATCACGTGAGCTAGAGGATTAGTTAGAGAATTAATAAAAATGCTAACTAATTTAGGGATTTTCTAAAACTCATAACTCCCTCTAAAAAATTCAAAAAAATATGAAATAAAATCCTATGGAAAGATAATTCAACCTAGAATAATCTAAAATTAATTTAAATGGGTTTTGAATTATGATCTTCTCTGATTTTGGGTTTTATTAGAAACACCATTTTGTTAATTACCTTTTAATTAAGCCTCTGGTTAATCCCAAACTTCTTGGGTGTATTTGGATGACCTTTGCCTCCTATTTTTCTTGAGATTTATTGAAGGCTTAATTAGGAAAATTTCATGTGGATTTCTTAATTACCCTTTAATCTAATTAAGGATAATTAGGTGTGATTAGTGGTTTTAATTCATGAATAGGGTTGATTAAGGTCATATCCAATGAGTAGGAGTTTTATGAAATAATTTTGGGACATTTACCCTAAGCTATTCCTAAAGCCCCTTTTATCTCCTTAATCTTCTCTTTATTAATGGTTAATCCACTAATTATCTCCTTAATTAATTTTCTAAAAAAAATTAAAAACTTCCAGAACTTAATTAATCTACTTAGGGTAGATGCTTAGGTGTTTAATAACCTAAGTTCAATTAAGGAAATCAAAACCCAATTCATATGTATGAAAGGATGTTTTGAAATTACTTAAGCAAAACCCCTTAGCTTAATTAACTATTAATTATGAGCCAAATTGCATTAGGCCTTTTTCTTATTAGGTGCATTGTAAATTTAAATTCTTTGTGGAGTTTATGCCATCTTATTGTCTCATAATTATTTGGTTAATTCTTCTAAGGTGTAAGGGTTAATTAATTTACTTAATTCATACCTTAACCTAATCAACACATAAAAATGAATCTAATTACCTAAAAAATTAAACAAAAATATCAAATGCATGTGAGAATGGGTTAAGAACAACAAACTCATCTCCCCTTTTCAATATTAAATCAAACTTTAAACTAAACAAAAATCACATTGAATTCACTTTGATTTATTTTAAACTTTCTTATTCTATAAGAATGTCTTTAGGATTTAAGTGAAGTGAATTTGTTTACATGCTTTCATTGCTTTGAATATTTCCCCAACATGTTAAATTTGTATGTCATGTGATTTCATGCATTCATATTTTTTAAATTCACTTTATGTCAAATGTTGCATGTTTTGGCTAAAGTAGAAATATGAGTGGCTATTATCACTACTAAATTCAAATTATTTTCAAAACTTATAAATCAAATATCATATGAAAGTATGCTACTTATATTCTAATTATAAGCTTGCATGTGAAGAATATATGGATATGTTTAGCATAGCTTTCCTTTTCTCTCTTATGTTAGCATAGTTTTGAATAGAGTTGGTAAGATGTAGGGTTCATTTGAAAAGAACCTAACACTTACCTAATTCCACACTCTATTCATCCCTATGCACCTAAGAAGGGTCACTTATACTTGCATACCTAAATTTCATAAACAAAATGAATCCATTAATACAACTTTTTGCATTCTTCTTTTCCATTTCATTTCTTTTATACACATGCTTGTATTTAAGGAAAGTGGTATATTAGTCCGATGACCTGAGGTTGGGAGGTTTAAGTAGGTCTTGTACCTTACACCTCTAGTTACAATGTGTTGTACTCACTTATGCCTTTCCTACTTTCATGTGTGTATGTGAAAATTTGGATAAAGAAACCCTTTTCTACTTAAGAAAAGCATGCATATTCAACTTCTAAATTTTCTTAAATCATTACTTAGCATGCATCATAAAGTGTGTTAAATATTCTCATTTGTATGTATAAATATGCTTAGGGTCCATCCATATACATGTTATATATGTTGGGAAAGAAATGAAGTAATGTGTGTTATGTAAATTTTGATTCATTTTTATTTAATATTAAAATACCTTTTTATGAATAGGTTTGTTTAAAGTTTATCTAAACTTAGAATTAATTAAAAGATTTAATAAAACATTCACTTAAATAAAACCAAAATGTGAATCTACTTTAAATTATTAGATTAGAAGGAAAGAGAAGTCTCTTCTCTTTCCCTCTCTTCATAACTTAGTAATTTGATCCACTTAAAATAAATCAAAACATGAAATAAAATCAACCTAAAATAATTAAACAATTCAAATGAAACCCTCCTCTAAGTTGAACATGTTCTTCACACTTAGAAAATTTGAACCTAAAGCCATAGCTAAGCATACCACACTAGCCTTCAAAGCACACATATTAGCCTAAGTCACCACTTCTAGCCTTAGGTTAGGTCGGTGCATGGTTTGATGTCTTATTTTATTTTGTGATATATATTTTATCTGGATGTTAGGGTGTATGCTCAGAATGAATGGTGATGCTCTTAGTCTAACTATTCTTCTACAGGGATTGTGCTTAAGTTTATCATAAATAAAAAATATAAATACTTTGTTTGCATGTGCTTTATACCCCTAAGCATAATCCAATAGGCAGTGGACTTAGTCCCATGTGTGTGGGGTCTAATATACATGCTTGGGATTTATGTGGTTTGTTTTAGCTAACCTTTATTTTGCAGGTGTTAGTTAGATTTCCATTCTTTTCCTTTTCATGTAAATTTGTGCAATTAGGATTTTGGAATGATTGTTATGGGGATTAGGATGAGCATTGGTTATAAGATGCTATCTTATGCACCATGTGAATCCATGGAGCATCCACCTTCCAACCATCCAAAAGAAAGAAGAAAAGAAAGAAAGGAGAAAAGAAGAACAATAAAGAAAAGAAGAAGGAAGAAGAATAAAGCTTGAAGTCCCCTATAATAATGAATTCCTTAACTGTAATTTAATTCATTTGTAATCCGTTGTATAAGAGCAGCTACCCACATTTGATATTTTAGGGTTTGGGTGGTCCAATGCCTTTTTTTATTCTTTTTGTGATTAGCTTTATAAATTGATTGATGATTTGTTTAGCTTTTGCATTGAGTGGCATGATTTTCCTAGTTTCTTTCTTGCTTTATGTATGACATTGATGTGGATAAGGCTCTTTAAAAAAAAATAAATCTTTTACCAAACTTAACAACTCAAATTAAAAATAAAGAACCCATAACTTCACCTAAAACTTAGGTTTAAAATCAAGATAAAAGAATTAGCAACCCCTTAGCTGGATGAGCATTTCTTTTGTAATATCATGCACAACAAAATCTTATTTCACTCTTGATTGGAGGGCTTCTACCTTTGCCAGAGAACCTTGACTTGACCAAAGAGAGCCATGGTGGAAACTCACCTCCTCCCTTCTTGCTGATTTTGGCCAATAACTTGATTTCTAATGCATTAGACATATGAATCCTTATTTGAGTCAAAATAATTGTCCAAAATGAAAATAAAATGAAATTTGAATTTCATTAGATTTAGGTCATTTGAAGCATGCCCTTTACATGATCTAGTCTCTTTAGGGATTAAGGACTTATTTATAATAACCTAGTCTTATAAGTATAAAGACTGCACATAAAATTATAGGAGTTAGTTTCATAAGTTGTAAGTCTGTAGGTTTGTCCTCTCAGGCAAACTAAGTACCCATTTTCACTTAGATTTAGTTTCTCACCAGCTCCTTAGATTTTTTCTTTTTCCCTTTGGGGTCATAAGAATTCATCTCTTAGCATTTCCTTAATCTTGTGTTAAGGAAGTCATAAGTTCTAAATTTCTAATGAAAATATAAACTCAAACAAACTAACTCAATTTCAAAAAATGTAAAGCCCAATTATAGATAGTTTTAGATGCTCGCTAGGTTTCTAATATTGTGGGCATCTCTTACTTATCTTTCATTTTGGTTTATAATAAATCTCTCTTTAATCAATCCTTTTGATCTTCAAACATGAACTAATCGATTGATGGTCCTTTCCTATTGAAATCTTCAATGACAATGATCATTTATCTTAATCAAGAGTTTTTCTAAGGAATCCCTATTCCTTTGGATGTAATTAACTATGGGGGCTTGCCCCTGAAAGGAACTTAATGAACCCAATTTAAAATA
Organism: Cymbidium sinense; assembly: GCA_021442155.1. NCBI lineage: Eukaryota > Viridiplantae > Streptophyta > Magnoliopsida > Asparagales > Orchidaceae > Cymbidium > Cymbidium sinense. The sequence goes on from CM038222.1 coordinate 149,804,020, forward strand.
AACCCTACTTTACTTTTTCATGTAAAATAGGAGAAGAATCGCACATATCATCATCCCTTAGAGTCCTTATTGAGGTGATTAGGTCCATTAAAGGGTAGTGACCTTGCATTTCAAGATAGTACACTATTCCTTGATGACTCAATCTAATAACTACATCGGATCTGGTAGCATCCTAAAAGATAAATTTTATAGCCTTATCCTCTTTCATTTCTCCTCACAGATTTGAATGCAACTCCTCTATAGAATTTTTTCACCACAAGGATGCCGCTGTGGGACTCTTACACCTACCCTGAACATGTCATGGAGGATTTGCAAGACAAGCAAACAATGCTTCAAAAGAAGAAAAGATTTTGATGAAATAGAATCAGATTTTTGTTGATAGATAGAATTATTTTCAAACATGGTTTTTATGGGTAATATTTCTTCAAATAGAGCCCATTAATTGGAAGCATCGAGTGTTTCCCTTTACAATCAAGTTGATAAGATCCTCCTTGTAGGCCTTCTATGACATCTTCTATGTGGGTTCAAACTTGCCTCCCATTTTTTAACAGGCATAATTGGTCTTCTTAGGACTAGCACAAGTTCTCCTACTTGGAAAGACCTAGGTTGGACTAGCTTGTTGAGCTTGAATCATTTTGGTCATGTATAACTCGAGGTTCTGGCATGCCTGTAGGCGACTCTCCTCCAAACCTTTGAGCTCTTCTAACCAACGATTCTTGCTTGAGTAATCTTATTTTATCGCTATCCTTAGTGATGGGAGTTGAACTGGTAACACCCTCACACTATGGGATGGGATGATTGAGTTAGTTGGGTGTAGGCCCAAGGCTTTCCAACTACTCCCACCACGCTTATTATCATCAAGAGTCTTCTACATATCCGGATGAGAGTTTGTTGAATGCTTCAAGCCATTTTTTGGGGGTAGTAGATGGTGGAGTATCTTCAATCTATACCATGTCTCTCTATAATGTAGTACCATTGTTGATCTTGGTATTTTGAATGTAGTAATCAATATAATTCATAGGCACCTCTATATATGATATGATTCTCAAAACAAGCACTCACTGGACTTCTAAGTGGGATTTTTTCCACTTGAAAAGTACGGAAAAAAAATGAACCGATGACCCTTGGAAGGAGAATCGATCCACCCATAATGGCCAAAACTCAAATGGCCATGAGGCCTGATAGGGTGTAGAATGTTCGGTTGATGTAGGACCACACCGTACCATCACTTATGGCATCTTCTAGCTACATCCATGCTCTGTAATCATCGGCCAGTATCCTAGTCTCTTAATCTTCATCTTCATCTTCGACATGTGCTCCACATAGACGAATGTACCATAATGCCATGGGCTTCATGTTTATCTAAACATAACCACATCTAGTCAAGGACCGATGAGTGCCATCAATGAGAGCATAGAGAGCTCTCTATTTCATTTGAAGGGCTTGTGACTTTTCTTGAGGTAGTTTGATAGTGTTCAAATAGTCATGAATGGTTGCCCAATCCCTCCTTATCCTTATAAATAACGCAACCTCCCTTCAAGAGAAAGTCTCGATGAGTTCAACAATAAGGGATATGACTTGTCTATTTTGGACCCTTATTGGAATGGACTCATCTTCTAGACATGCCAATTCTTTGGCAAGTTTGGCCAAAGCAACCTCTCCACGGAACCTTGTAGATGGTGACTGTGGATTCCAATAGCTTCATGGAATACTCATGGTAATAATTGGAGAACCTTGTAGGACTCGGAAATCTAGTTGATGACCAACTAAGAATCCCTAAAGATGTTGATGCTCTTGACTTTGACTGTGATGGCCAACTCCATGAGAATCAAAGCCTCATACTCAGCTTTATTATTGGTGTAGGAATTGAAAAGATAGTATGAGAATCTCATCACGTCACGATCTTGAGTTAGGAGAACTATTCCTACCCCTGCATTTCCTAGAAGAGTAGATTATGGTGCTTCCCATTTATGAAAATAAATAGCACCATCAAAATACATCTCCCATCGGTGGTTGTCAACCTCCCCTAAGTTCATGATTTGTTCATCGATCATCACTAGGAGAATCAGCATGCGTCTAAGAAATCTACTTGTGCTTATCCTTTCGCAGGGGTATGAATGTGATATTAGCTACAAGAGAATCATGGACCATCATGCTAAATGTCCGATATTGGCCATGTCATGAGATATTGTAGTGGATTGGTTCTAGAAATCACCTTATGAGAAAGCATATAATGTCATAGATTTTAGGATGCAAAGATCAAAGCCCAATAATTTTCTCAATAGGTGGGTAGTTCACTTCGAGAATAAATGATGATGAGGTAGTAAGAACCTCTCCTTCAACTTGGGCCAACAAAGTTCAAAGAGTCATCCAATGCAAGTGTAGAGGATGAGTGGTGCCCAGATAGCGCCTAGAACGGCTTCACCAAATACTTTCTGATATCTTCAAAGGCATGTTGACACTTATCATCTCACTTAAACTTGGCATACTTTTTGGAAAGTACTGAGAATGGCTTGCATCTCTCTGATTGGTTGGAAATAAAGCATCTTAGATACACCAACCATCCTTGGAAAGATCTGAGTTATGTTAAACTTTTAGGAGGTGGCATTTCTAAGATAGCTTTGATCTTTTCTGGATCTATTTCTATTCTGAAACAAACATAAAAAGAATTTCAAGCTACTAATGCACACTTCAGGGGATTCATTTTGAGGTTATTTTGTCTTAATCATTCAAAAATTGCTCTCAAGTCAAAGAGATGGTCTTCCTTTTCTTTGCTCTTGACCATTAGATCATCAACATAACACTCAACCTGATGATGGATGAGTTCCTTGAAGATCTGAGTCATGGCAGTATGTAGACCACATTTTAAGGATGAAAGGCATGACCCTATAATAATAGATTTTGATCGGGTTTGAAAAGGTTTTTCTTTATCTTGATTCTTATATTGATGACGATCTATAAAGAAGAAAACGCATGAGATGAGATGATATCCACCATTTCGTATAGGAAGAGGAAACTCATCCTTAGGATATGCCTTATTTCACCCCTCAAATCGACACAAATGAATTTGGCCATTCTTCTTGAGGATGACACGGATAACCGATAGATATTTTCTTCCCGATGAAACCAAAGATCACGCTTGACTTTAGAAATGACTTGTTGTTCAATTTCTGTGATTGTCACGAGCTTAATAGGGTTAGCGTTTGGATCTATTGCTAGTTTGTGGACTACTATGTTAGGAGATAATCAGAGCATCTCTTCATAACTCATACAAAGTAGTCCTTAAACTCAGTCAATAGCCTAACTAAGTCATTGGTTTCTTCTTCATTTAGCAACGAACTGATGTATGTCGGGTGTGGATTTTCTTCTATCTCGAGGTTGATTTCTTTAAGCTTGTCAATTATTGAATGGATCTCCTCTTCAAATTATGGTGGTGCATCTTTGATTTGGAGATCATCTGGATCATCTAAGATTTCTAAACACATATTTTCATAAGAGTTGGTGTTGTGTGAAAATAACCCATCAGACTCCAAATGATTGGTAAAACTAAGTAGTAATCGTTGTCATCAACTGGACCCACTGTATCGAATCCTTATCCTGATCTTGATTGTGCATCACTGCCTATGTTGTTCCATAGCTTTTCGAAGTACTTTGACCTATGCTTAGACCATGAATAAGGAATCAAACCATTCTTTGCAAGATTAATAATACAAGGTGAGTACCAATCAAAAGGTAATTCTATTAATTCTTTAGCTGAATCATCCTCAAGTTCTACATCAACTTCAAGATTTGAGGATGATGATCCCAAAAAGAATCTCTTGACATGGAAGATTGAAGGGTTTCCTTAACTATTAAACCTTCAACTTTTTGAGATGAAAGTGAGGTTAGAGCTAAGATTCCTAATCGCTGCTTGATAGTTTTACATACATTTGATTCGAATACTTTGCTTTGTCTGAAGGCCTGATCTTCATCACTATCCGCTTGAGTGTCACCTCCAATGAAACCCACTGAGAGGGGTTGGCTGGATATGCTAACCACATTAGACTCATTCTTCGAGCTGGATTCCAAGTCTATTTGAATAGTAAGGGTACTCCTATGAACTGGAACATAACCCCTGTTGGCTGATGGCTAACCAGAGGGTCTTCCACCTCTGGAACTATCTTTATTTCTACCTATGCCTGGTGGAGGTAGAGTCATCCTACCCACATGTCCCTATGATGGAATGAATTGTGGGTGGAATGTGATATGCGGCTCTATTTCTTCTTCAATTTCCCTTTCTTATTCACTTGGATTTTCATTTTTTTTCTTTTCTTTTGCTCTTTCTTTTGTCATTTCTTTTCTTTTGAATTTGAGTTTTGTCCAAGTTCACGAGAAAGGGTGTTTTTAAGAAGAAGATAATGCATCCTCATATATCTCAACCTCTAACTAAAATGGTTTTCATCTTCTTTGACATAATACTCAATCCCATCCTTTCTGAACTTGATGCATTGATGGGGGGAAGGATGGAATTATCTTATTCTGATGTAGCCAGGGCTACCGAGCAAAGCAGTGAATGAAGTATTCGAATCAATGATATAAAACTTGGCTTTAGTCTTTCAATCACCTATCTCCAAAGGTAGCACTATGAAACCTAAAGCCCGCTCACCTTGTTCATTGAATCCTCTCAACATCATCCGATCTCCTGAGTGTGGAGATGTCGATCCTAAAATAGGGTCTTTAGACTCATAATGTTCACGATGCACGGATCGATGAGAACTGGCAAGTCTGAATCTACCCATGTCAGTAAATGTAGAGGGATGGTTGTGCTCCATGTTCCTAGAAGAAGGTCTTCATCGTGAAAGTGATCCCTGGCTTCGGAATAATGTGCCTCTTCTCTAATAGCGATGAGCTAAGCATATCTCACGATCAAGGAAGCCTTGATTAATGATTCCCTCATCTCTTTGGACAAGACATCACACTTAGCTTAGATGGAAGCTTTCAGGTGAGAGAGACATTGTAGTCCACCTCTGATCCTCCACAAGCATATCCAAGGGTGGAGCATCCTGTGGAGGGGTTTCTCGATCCTTTGAACCAATGACTTATTTCCCTCTATCTTGAGGTGCTTCCCTAGAAGGTAGAACCTTACCACTATGGAGGTTGACTTTAATGATCTCTTGTGGCAAGGTAATGGAAGATTCTACCTGTACATTAGGCTCACCTATAGCTTCTTCTATGGGACCCTTGGAATCAAATGATTCCAAGTCTATCTCAAGAGGCGAACCCATAGTATTCAGAGTAGGAAAATCTGACTTTGAATCAGAAAGAGGAAGATTAGAATTATTATAGTTATTGTTCAGACTTGAAGAGTTATTAGGAATAGACATACAACCCATCAAAAGTGACATAGATGTAATTCAAACTAGCTTTATTCTTCAATTTCTTAGATTTGATAGGAGGTACAAAGTAAAAATCAAGTAAAGTAAGAGGGGGTAAGAGATTTGATGCCCTCATCCACCGATACAAGATGTCTACTAGAAGAAGAAGAGCTAAAGTAGTGAAGCGATGATGGTAGTAGACCTAGACTCGGTGGTTGCACTCTTGAAGCTATCCCGCCGGCACATGTCAGCCGATGTTCCAGCTCCCCTTTCCCTAAGTTGGCTCTGGCAACTTACAAACCTTTCTTGATGTTGGAGGTTTGAGCTGACTCAAGCACCTACAAGAAAAGTTTCTTAATCTTTGATATAATTTTCTTAGAGGTTTTGGATAAGGAGATATTCCAACCTTCTTTGGTTTTGGAAGGATTGCAAGTATCCCCAAGAATTACCCTAATGGAACTAGATGGTTGTTCCACAAGGTATTCTTCGGATTACTATAGCATATTGAAGCTATCTTCAAGCCAGTCCTTAAATGTGAAGCAATCTTCCAAAACATGACCTGGCATACGGTGGTAGGGGCAAAAGTTAGGATCATAGCTTTTTCCCACTTCCTCCGGTCTCCTAGATTCGGGTAGCTGAAAATCAGGCTTCTTTAAGAGATTCTGAAAGATCTTCCTGATTACCTCCCTCTTAAATGAATAAAGCTTATTAAGTTTATCCAAAAGAGTAGGTGGATCATAGCTACATGATGATGGGTATGTGTACCACTACTGATGATGTGGTTGAGGAGGAGGTAGCCATGAGGCCATGGAGTGGTGCCTCTGGTGGTAGAGGGATGGAAGTGATGAATGTGGAGCATGAGGTCTCTAAAACTACTCGTTGGTTGGATGTTTCCCCTTATCCAATGCTATCATTTCCCCTAGTTTCTTCTCATATACCTTACGACTTTGGCTTTGTTGGTAGATCCGAGAAGGTAACTACTTCTCCTTGCAGCCTTGTTGATTAATTTCTCAAAGGTTTTGATGGTGAAACCTTTGAGCATGAAGTGACCGCCATGGATATTCTGAGAATCTCATGGCATGTTTTATAGTGATTCACATTTCATACTCAAATTATGCCATTTGAGAATGTAATCAATGAGGGACTCACCAGGATTTAATTGAGCCACAACAAGATCACCAACAATGACCATTTGCTGAGCTCCAGCTAACCTCTTAATAAAGAGTTTCTCCAACTCAAGCAAAAGTCTTCACTGAACTATTGGGAAGTTTAGCATACTAGTCAAATGCTATACCCGCTAAGATACTAATGAAAAGATGAAAGAGTAAAGCATCACTGCCACCAGCATTGCAACAACTAGCTCTGAATTGCAGAATGTGCTGCCTCAGATTTCCATTGCCATTAAAACTCTTGAAAGAAGGTGGTGCAAAACCCTTAGGATATTAGATTGCATCAAATTCCTCTGGGTAGGGGCTACCCTTTGGAACTGATGATCCTCCTCAGGCTTGAGCCAACACTTCTTTCACTTACTACTCAACCATGGACTTGATATCTCTTTCCTGTATGGAGGTACTATCCACTACCTTCCTATATATGCAAGTGCTACCTTATGCTACTGGAGGTAAAATCTTAGCTGGGTCCAAGACATGCACTAACTCGACTTAGTCTTAGCTATGGTAGGATGAGGGCTTGGCAATGCTAAGACAACTGGTAATAGATCTTTGAGCCTCTTCTCCATCCGATCTATCTTTTCATCTTTCTACTTTATCTATGTTAGGAGGTGTTGGGTTGAGTGGTCTGTGTCTTCTTGCTCGATCTTAACACCTTCCATAGTCTGCTACTCTCTAAGGAGGGATCCCCTAGTATCTACCATGCAAACCCCTGCTGAGTCTCCCAACAAATCATCTTCATTGGGATCAAAGTTGATTTTCTCCTCATCAGACTAGTCATATCCTAGGATCTCTTTCTTCTCCATGAAATAATGTGCTACTATATCATCTAGAAAATGATCTGTTAGAACTGACAGAAATGATTTTGGCTGACTGGTGGTGGGATCACTACTGTGAGGCACCGGACCTCTCATGAAGAGAGTTAACCTGAGGGTTATACCGCTAGAAGAAATACACTCTAACTATGACTAACTCATGGGGTGACACTCCTAGGAGGATCTATCATCATAGTGCGGTCACCTTTTCCCTCTATAACTGCAATCTCCATTGTATGATGTACTGGTGGTGGTGGTGATGAGATGACCACGATACTTCGGGATTGCCATTCCTTCCGCACCATAATTGGGGTAGAAGGTCAAGCAGGAGAGCTCGACCTCATCATAGTAAGCAGTGTAGATGGAATGAGATCAGCCATAGGATCACCAACGGGTCCTCTTCTCCCGTGATGTGGCCTTCATGGCCTTTGCGAATGAGAAAACATGGATGATGGTGGATGGGGTAGAGCGATGTGGTGAAACACACCGACTCTCTCTAATAGGAGCTCTCCTCGTGATAATCCCATGAGAATCATCACATGATCAACATGGGTAGCACGAAAAAATCAATGAGTAGAGGCCCAACGACTAAACCTCCCTCTTTGGTGATACAAACGAGGTATGGCCCCCTCCTATCGAATATGCTTATGCACACTGTGGGGGATGATGGATCTCAAATCAAACTAAGCCCCAGATTCAGATCATCCGTAGACTCCACCAACTTGGCATAGAATTGAACAGATGTCGGCATATGACCTCCTAGTCTGACTAACTAGTGGATGAAACTGAATCACTGGTGGAGGTGAAGCAGAGATCCTCCTAGCATCCTCTCTATCAGACCTAGAGAGAGGATGGAATGGGTTCACTGTAACCAGTGGGAAAACCAAAGTAGGCAACTCCTCAATAATGGACTATATAGCTGCCTCCATATCCCTAATGATGTGAGTATGTAATCACTTTATCATGCTATTCTTGTTCCACCTTTGGGTCTTGGTGGGGTGAGCAGAGTAATAACTAGACCCAACCTCAAAAGCATGGGAGACAATCCACGGATCGGGAGCCTTCCTTGGAAGGGAAGTGAGTGGGTGCTAGCCTAACTGGGCGACGGGAACCACGGGCTGCCATCAGACATTGACGATATTGGCACTATCACTACCATTATAGGAACTGCTATTGCCTTCCTCTTCAGTGAGGGAATGATCGGCTCCTGCCCGGCCACTGTGCTCAGTCGTGAAGGGAGTGCCCTCACACGTAACTCGAGCCCCCTCAAAACCTTGTCCAAAGTGAATGAGGTTGGCGTACTCAGAGCGGGGATGGCTAGCCTGATCTAGGGCCAGATCCATCCTGTGGGAAAGGTAAACACATATCTCTGTGCAACCAGTGCTATCAATTGGAACTAAAACTAAATTATATCTGAAATTGACACTAAAAAAAGTCTGTAATGTTGAAAATAAACTTGAATCATATTTCTGTTGATTTTAAATTTAGAATTTAGAATTTGAACCCATACTCAATATCTTGAAAGTGTTAAGTCGGGCTCAAATGATTTAGAATAGATTTTCAGATTTGATTGGAAAGATGAATTTTTTAGATGTAGAATCCACTTTCAACAAATTTGGATATGTTGAAAATGGGTTCAAATATTTTTTTTTTGAAGAGATGCTTCCATAGGTTCATATTTGAGTTTTGATTTTGATTTTGAGGACCCTTTATTTAACAAATTTGGGTATATTAAAGTAAAGGGTCAATTTTCTTTTGTTTTAGATTTGCAATTTTTTTTTTTTGAATTTACTCACTTAGCAAATTTGGGTATGCTAAGTGAGGTGTTTGAAAACAATTTTTTTCTTTTTGTTTCTTTGTTTGCTTTATTTTGTGAATCTTAAAAATGGAATTCTCATTTAGCAAATTTGGGTATGCTAATTGAGGGAATCCGAGAGTGTTTTATTTTTTAATTTTTTTTTGAAAATAAGACTCTTAATAAATTTGAGTATGCTAAGAAAATCTTAATGTGTTTCTTTTGTTTTTAGAGATTTTGAATTTGAAAAATAGGATCCTTAGCAAATTTGTGTATGCTAAGGAAATCCTAATGTGTTTCTTTTGTTTTGGATTTTGATTGAAAATGGTGACTTCACTTTAGCAAATATGGTATGCTAAAAATTAAGTTCCAATGTATTTCTTTAATTTTGTGAAATGGAAATTTCACTTAACAAATTTGAGTATGCTAAATGAAATTCCAAAAAATGTGTTTAATTTTGTTTTTTTTTTGTGTTTTGGTTTTATTTTGAAAATTGAGACTTCACTTTAGCAAATATGGTATGCTAAAGAATGAAGTTCCAAAAGTGTTTCTTTTTGTTTTGGATTTTTTTTGTTGAAAAATAGAGACTTAACTTTAGCAAATGTGGTATGCTAAAATGAAGTTCCAATGTGTTTTTGAAATTTTATGAAATGGACATTTCACTTAGCAAATTTGAGTGTGCTAAATAAAATTCCAAAAATGTGTTTCTAATTTTTGTTTTGGAAAAATGAGACTTCATTTTATCAAATGTGGTATGCTAGAATGAAGTTCCAAATATATTTTGAAAAATTTTATTTTTGTTGATTTTGAAAAGAGAGATTTCCATTTAACAAATTTGGGTATGTAAGATGGAAATCAGTTATGTTTCATTTTTCCAAAGATGTATTTTTGTGTGTGATTATTTTTTTTTTTGGAAGAGAAAATTCCAACCTAATCATATATGTAATATGTTAAGTGGCATTTCAAAATAATGTTATTTTATTTGGAAATGAAATTTCCATTCAATAAATTTGGGTATATTGAATGGAGATATTCATTTGTGCTTTTTTTAAAATTTTTTGAAAATTTCAACTTAACACATGTGGAATGTGTTGAGTGGAATCTCAAAATTGTGATTTTACTTGAAGATGTAACATCCATCCAACACATTTGGATATATTGAATGGAAAGGCCCCTCTTCAAATTTTATGCTTTTGAAAACATGATTGTTGGAATTTTATTTTTGAAAATGAAGTCTTCATCAAAATGAATTGAGTGAAGAAGTTCATTTGTGCTTTTAGAAAATGTGATTGTTGAAATCTTATTTTTGTAAAGATGATCCTACATATAACAATCATGAAGATTGTTAGATGAAGGTGATTTAGGTAAAATTTTTGTGCAAAACATTTTATTATGTGCATATTTAAAGAGTGCTTTTTGAAAAGCAAGATTTTTATGAAGGATTTATTTTGTCTTTATTATTTTAGAATGAACCTTAATGGTAAGGAGGAAGTCTTTAATTAATTATTTTTTATCAAACTATTATTTTCACCCATTGGGGGTTTTAAGACCAACACCGGGTGATGTCCTAAAACCTAAAGATGTTGTCTAACTTAAGTTAAAGATGAAATAAGCTAAGTGCCAACAGAAAGAAAGATAGTCTTGGATTCATACAAAAGTACAAACCCACTATCGATACTTGGAGACAATGATCATTTACCAAAGATGGAGAGAGGAACCCTCTCCAGCGGAGTCGCCAGAAAAATCTGTGGTGAAAAATTCTCTCATTTTTTTTCTTAAGATGTATACTTCCATCTTCAATTCTATGAGGATAAAATAAAGATATAAATATACTCTTATGCATTTGGACACCACGTAGATCCACATATATTCTTATTTGGGTGATCGGGCACGACATTGAGGAAAGGTGCACTATCTCGAAAGATAGAAGTCACCACCCTACAATGGACCTAATCACCTCAATAAGGACTCCTAAGGACAATGAGTTTGCATATGCACCAGAGATTCTTCACCTACTTTACATGGAAAAGTAAAGTAGGGTTTATTTTAAACCAGGTTTGTTAATTTCCCTATGGAGGCAAGCCTCCATAGTTAATTACATCCTAAGGAATGAGATTTTAGGAATACTCTCGATTAAGGTAAATGATCATTGTATCTAAAAATTTTGAAATAGTAGGACTATCAATCAATTGATTTATTTTAGAAAGTCAAGTGGGATCGATCAAGAGCAGGGAGTTCTTATCGAAGCCAAATGAAAATAAATAAGAGATGCTTAAGATATTAGGAAGCCTAGTAAGCATCCCAAACTACCATATGGTTGGACTTTATATTTTTTAAATTGAATTAATGTGTTTGAGTTGAATTTTCATTAGACTGCTAGGGCTTACAATTCCATGGTACAAGGCTATGGAAATGCTTAAGAGGTGAGGATTTATACTTATGAACGCAAAGGGAAGAAGTAACCTCAGAACCTAAATATAGGGAGCTTTGGCGAGGGCCAAAAGCACAACCTAAATCTAGGGCAAAAATGGATATTTGGTTTACCTCCATAAGAGAGGATAAACCATCCGACTATTGGACTTACAATCGCCTTGGAGTGCCCGCCAACTAACTCCTCCTACAGTTTTAAATTCATGCAGGAAAGTCTTATGTTTATGCAAGATAGCAAGATTGTTATTTATTTAGAAAGAGACAAAGTCCTTAAACACACTCTCTAAAGAGACTAGATCATGTAAGGACATGCTTTCAAATGACTTAAATCTAATGCAAAATTTTCACATATTTTATTTTTATTTTTGGACAATCATTTGACTCAGGCTGTAGGATTCTTTATGCCTGATGCATGAGAAATTAGATTATGGGCCAAAATTAATGAGATAAGGAGGTGTGTTTCCACAATGGCTCTCATAAGTCAAGAAAAGTTCTCTAGCAAAGGAGGAAGCCCTCCAATCAAGGGTGAAATAATATGCATTTTATGCATGATGTTAGAAAAGAAAGTACACATCTAGCTAAGAGGTTACTAATTCTTTTATCTTGATTTTTAGCCTAAGCTTTATGTGAGGTTATGAGTTATTTATTTTTAATTTTGAGTTGTTTAATTTGGTAGAAGAATTTTTAGCCTAAGCTTTATGTGAGGTGTACTCCTAATGGCTGGGACATACGTCCTATTGGTGGCTAATAGGGAGGCTTTCCACCTCGAGGGTTACCTCTGAACTGTCCTCTGCCTCTGCCTGGTGGAGGTCGAGTCAACTTACCCATGTGTTCGAATGAAGTAATGAACTGTGGGTGGAATCTAATGTCAGGCTCTATATCTTCCCCTGAGTCCATCTCTCGCTCTCTTTTATTTTCTTTTTCTTTATCTATTTTTTTCTTTCTCTATTTCTTTTTCTTTCTCTTTTCTTTCTTTTTTTTTCTCATGGGGATCTTGACTAAATTTGTGAGAATGGACTTGTTTATTTTTGGGAAGAAAATAGGTTGCATCCTCATATATCCCGACCTCATGAACTGTGAAGGGTTTGAGATCTCCTTTGATGCAATACTCAATTCCACCTCTCATGAACTTCATGCACTAATGTAGAGAGGATGGAACTATGTTGTTCTCATGTATCCATGATCTCCCAAGCAAAGCATTGAAAGATGTATTTGAGTCTATGATATGAAACTTGGCTTCAATCTTCCAATCATCTATCTCTAATGGCAACACTATGGAGCCTAAGGCCCTCTCGCCTTGTTCATTGAATCCTCTCAACATCATCCTCTCCTTTTGGAGTTTAGAGATGTCAATCCTTAAGTAGGCAAGGGTTCTTAAACTCATAATATTGATTGATGCACCTTGGTCAACCAGAACTCTTGATAACCTGTATCTGCCAATGTCCACTGTAATATAAAGAGGGCGGTTGTACTTGATCATTCCTAGAAGCAAGTCTTCATCACTGAATGTAACTCCTAAGATGTCCTCTGAGCTGTGTGCCTCCTTTTCAGTAGTAGTCAGCTGGGCTAAGCATGTCTCTGGATCAAGGAGAGCCTTGACTAGAGATTCCCTCATCTCTTTGGATAAGACAAGAGTGTATATGCTTAATTTAGTTGGCAACTTTCTAAGATGTGCTAGGATGTTGAATCAACTTTAACTTGGTCCTCCACAAGCATATCCATGGGTGGAGCATCCTATGGAGGGGCTATCTGCTCACTGGAACCAATGATTTATTTACCCTTATCCTGAGGTGCTACCCTATGAGATAGAACTTTTCCACTGCACAGGTTGACTTAGTGACTTCTTGAAATGATGAACTTGTGGAAAGTTCCACCTTCTCATCAAGTATGCCTATATCTTCTCCTATGGGATTCTCGGAGTCAGTTGACTCCAAGTCAATCTCAAGAGGTAAACTAGATTGATTCAGAAAAGGAAATTATGATTCTAAATCAGAAGAGAGGGGATCAGAATGATTAGAGCTATCATTATTATTTTCTAGACTTGGAGAGTTTTCAAGAGGAATAAAATCTAGAGTATCAGAAGTGGACAAGATGTAAGTGAAAGCTTTCTTCATTGATTTCTTTTTAGGTATAGGTACATGATAGAAATATAATAAATTAACTGGGGCAAGGGATTTAATGCCCTTGTTCACTGATACTACGCTCCTGCTAGTAGAGGAGGAAGAAGTAGTAGCTGCAATTGTGGATGGAGTGCTGGACTCGGATGGTGGTTGTGTTGTTGAACTATCCCGGGCAAGTAAGGTGGACTGTTGCTGCTGCTGCTGGGTTGTCACCTTCTTCAAGTTGTCTTTGGAAACTTGCAAACCTTGCTTGGTGTTGGAGGTTTGAGAGACACATATAAAGAGAGTTTCTTGATTTTAGAAACTACATTTTTAGAGGTTCGGGATAAGGCAAAATCCCAACCTTCTTTATCTTAATAGGATCGCAGGTTTCCCCAAGAATTATCCTAATAGAACTGGAAGGTTGTTCTAATAAGTATTCCTTAGAGATATAAGATAACTATGGCACCTGACTTGTAGCTATGCTCAAGCTAGTCCTTAAAGTAATACAATCCTCTAAGACATGACTAATCATGTGGTGGTTGGGGCAATAGTTAGGATCATTACTCTTGCCTACTTCCTATGGCCTCTTGGGCTCTAGTAACTAAAAGTCAAGTTTTTTTAAGAGATTTTTAAAGATTTTTCTAACTACCTCCCTCTTGAATGAATATGGCTTATTCAATCTATCAACAAGAGTAGGTGGGTAGTAGCTACCTGACAGTGGATAGGAATACCGCTGTTGGGTAGGCTGCTAATGTGGTGGGAATGGCCATTGTGGCGGTTGATATGATGTCCGAGATGGTGGCAGAGGAGGTGGCAAAGGAGGTTGCTGAGCTTGGGGTCTCTCATACTGGACTCTGGCTAGTTTCTTCCCTCTATCCACTGACACAACTGTCCCTGGCTTCTTCTCGAACACCTTCTACAGCTTGGGCCAAGATGATTAGTCAGGAAAGGATAACTGTTTGGCTTCCTCTTGCAGGCTAGCCACCTTGTTAATTAGTTTCTCAAATGTCTGGATGGTAAAGCCCTTAAGCATGAAGGTGACCGGACCATGAATATTCTTGAGGAGAATCTCAATGGCATGCTGTTCGGATAGCTGCGGCTCACATTTCATACTCAGGTTGTGCTACCTGAGAATATAATCAACAAGAGATTTATTAGAAACTTGTTTCACTATAGTGAGGTTGCCTACAGTCACTCTTTGATGAGCTCTAGCAAACATTCTGATGAATAGGTGCTCAAACTCAGCAAAAGTCCCTACTGAACTGTTGGGTAGTTCGACATACCAATCAAATGCAACCCCTGCTAGGCTGCTGACAAAAAGTCTGAACAAAAGTGCATCACTACCACTGACATTACAACAGCCAGCTCTAAAATGTGCAATATGCTGATGCGGGTTCCCACTGCCATCAAAGATCTTGAAGGAAGGGGGCACAAAACCCTTGGGGTATTGAACTACATCAAATTTTTTTGGGTATGGTCTACCCTTTGGAATAGATGAGCTCCCCCTGGCTTGCACCATCACTTCCCTCACCTGCTGCTCTACCATATGTTTGATATCCTTTTCATGCATGGGGGTGCTATCAGTAACCTTCATATACAAGCTACCAGCATCATCCTCTACGGGAGTGCACCTAGGATGGTCTAAAGTATGTACCAACTCTGGTCTGTCGGGTACCATAGGAGAAGGCTATGAAATTGGGGTTGAAGTCTACAATGCTAAAACCACTGCCATCAACTCCTCTACTTTCTTCTCCATCTTGTCAATGTAATCATCTCTCTGTCTAAGATGGTGGAGGAAGTGTTGAGTCGAGTGAGAAGTGTCACCTTCCTTGAGCACAACACCTTCCTGGCTAAGCTGATCCCTCTATAAGGGCCATCATGTATCAGCCATGTGGGCTTTGACTGTGTCGTCCAACATGTCATCCTCATCAGGATCGAAGCTGACTCTATCCTCCTCCGACCGTCACCCAGAATTCACCTTTTCTCAATAAAGTAGTCTGCTAATATGTCATATATTGGTCAGCCTATTATGTCCTAGTATGAATACTCATTGACTGCTAACCATAAGATTGTGCTCTCCCCTATGCAACACACTATTGTCAAGACTTCCTCACCGAGAGGATCAACTATCATGGGGACTATGTCAGTGTCCACTCCCCTCTCTCCCTCTATCTGTGGTGGTGGTGATACGATGATGACGCTTTGGGTTACCACTCCTTCCTGACCATAGTTGAGGTAGAGGGTTAAGCAGAAGAGCTCGATCTCACCTCGACAGGTCGAATGGATGGAGCGGGATCCGCCATACCGGATCACTGGGATGGTCTCTCCGGATGGGGGCTTTTGAATCTTGGTAGGAATGGTAGATGTTGTAAGCTGAATGGGAGATGGTGGATGGCGAGGGGAGCGGTGTGATGACAACACCTCAACTGAGATCTTCTCTACATCAAAATGCACTAGTAAGAATATATGAATGATCACCACAGGTGACGATCGTGGAAATCCACAGAGGCAACCGACATACCTCCATCACTCTCTCTTGCCTGAAGATACTCGAGCCTCCATGTCTCTATTTCTCTCTCTCTCTCTCCATAGATTTGACCCCTAACACTCCTAAGGATCATGGATCTCAAATCAAACAAGGTACCGGGCTCTGAGGGTTCTTAAGCTCACACAGAATCCTAAGTCCCATGGCCTCCATGCTCCCTAACTGGTGTCTCAAAGTATGCTGGTGGTGGAGGTGATGCAGCGATCCTCCTGTAGTCTTCTTATCCATCTGAGGCCGAGAGGGGGTAGAACCTACTGCCACTCAAAAGTTGAGAGGTCTCACAGGGAGAACCCTCATCAGCTATATGGGAAGCGTTAAGCTCTCTGGCTGCTCACTCATGATCCCGCTTAATCTTTTAATTTTTGTTGTGGCATTGTGCAAATTAGAGCAGAGTCGGAACCTACCTCAAAGGTGGGGGAGACTATTTCAGAGGCTAAGATAGCCTTTCCTTTTAGGGTAACCAAAGAGGAGGCAGCAGCTCTCACTGGAGCTATGGCAAGGGAGACTGACTAAACTTGTGTGGAAGTAGCTAGTACTAACACTGACACTAACACTAAATGGGGTGTGGGAATCACTACAGCCTTCCTCTTCAATGAGGGAAACTCAGAATCAGATGGAATATCCAAGCGGATGAGTGTCGTCTATCCTGCCACCTCCTCCCTGCTAATGGTTGTGAGGGCTACCCCCTCACGAGTAATCTGGACCCCCTCAAAGCCACGCCAAAGTAGATCAGGTGTGTAGCATCAATCATGGTGAGATTGGCCTGATCCAAGGCCAAATCTACACCAAAGGGAAAAGAGAAAACAAACTTGCTAGGAGCCATGATCACTGCACTGACTGGAGGCTGAAAAGACTGACTGTACTGAAATCACTCCATTTGTTGAAACATAATTGAGTTAGACCCTTGCTTTAGTATTCATCTTCACTCATTGACTTGTAAATATGATTTAGAATTTCAACCCACACTTAATAAATTTAGGTATGCTAAGTGGGGTTCATTGAATTTTTGGATAGATTTTTTATATTGGAGGAGAGACTTTGCCATATGGTTTTAGATTTGGAACCCATACTCAACCAATTTAGGTAGGTTGAGTGGGGTTCAAATATTTGGAGAGACTTTGGAAATATATATGTGTTATATGTCTTGTTTGAAAATTTAATTTGGAAAACCTTTACATAACAAATTTATGTATGCTAAAAAAGGTTCCCAAATATGTGTTTGAAAATTTAGTGGAAACATCTTTGCTTGTGATGATTTGTTATGTGTGTGATATATGTTTGATTTGAAATGAGGCTCTCACTTAACAAAATTGGCATGTTAAGTGGAGGCCAAATGTGATTGATATATGTTTGTTATTTTTGGTTTGAAAATGTGACCCTCATTTAGCAAATTTGGTATGCTAAATAAGTGTGTTTGATATGTGGGTTGATTTGAAGATGAGGCTCGCACTTAACAAATTTGGTATGTTAAGTAGGAGCTACGTGTATTTGATTTGTGTTGATGTGGTCCCTCTTTGGAAAAGAGGGGGGAACTCTCATTTGACAAATATGGTATGCCAAATAGAGTTCAAATATATGTGTTCGTGCTTTGATGTGAGTTCCATGCAAAACACATTTGGGTATGTTAGGATGGAACTTACTTATGTGTTTGTGGATTTGTTTTGAAAGTGAGTTCCATGCTAAACAAATTTGGGTATGTTAAGGTGGAACTTACTTATGTGTTTGTGGATTTATTTTGAAAGTGAGTTCCATGCTAAACAAATTTGGGTATGTTAGGATGGAACTTATTTGTTTGTGGATTTATTTTGATTTTGGGGATTGGATTTCCATTTAACAAATGTGGGTGTATTAAAATGGAATTAAAAAGTGCTTACTTGTTTTGAAAAGGGGATCTTCACTTAATGAATTCTTTTATTAAGTGAAGTTTAGATTTTGATTTTAATTTGAAAAGGGAACCCGACTTAACAACATATGAATGTGTTAAATGGGGTTCAAATATATTTTGATTTTGATTTTGAAAAAGAGAACCTTCACTTAATAAATTTAGATTAAGTGAAGTTCATATTTTGATTTCAATTTGAAAAGAGGGGACTCCTACTTAATAACATATGAATATGTTAAATGGAGTTCAAACATATTTTGATTTTGGTTTCACAAGGAAACTCTCATTTAACAAATATGACTCATGTTAGATGCGCTTTTTGTTTTGTTATTACAAATCGTAATGAAAGATGTGT